>PVJC01000973.1:0-104456 GCA_004026665.1 Murina feae | reverse complement strand
CTCAGATGCGATGGCCATGGCCTTGTCCACCTAGGGTGCAGGCAGTGGCGGTGAGGATGAGTGGGCTCCATCCAGCTCCCTGCATACATGGGGAGTGGTATCAGGTGGGTCTCTCTTCTAGAACACACTTCCCAGACCCAGTGCAGTGTCTTCTGGACCCCTGCCCAAGGAAGGGGCTGCCACGCAGGGTCAGGCAGAAACCCTGCCCTCAGGTGCCTTTGGGGGCAATGTTTGCTCTAGCCTCCGGACTGAGCCCCCTCCCTTGCCAGGAGTGTGGTTGGGGCCGGGTGGGTGGTCGGGCCTAGGCGAGCAAGGAGACCTGTTGCTATCAGGCTGGGCGCCTCAGGGCACCTCACTCCAGGTACCAGCCTGCTGTCAGGGTGAGTGCTGTGGTGGGGCCCCTGACCTACAAGGCCTCGGGCCTCATGGGATCCCCTCCTCAGGCCTTTTGGAGACAGGCCTTCCCTGTGGTGACACCTGGATCATAGATATCTGTCCTCCAGGACTGAGAGAGGGTACATGTCGGCTGAGCTGAGAGCAGCTGACCTTGACAGGAAATGTCCTCAGCCCCTCCGCCGTCCTGGGCCCCAGGAACCAGATGGTGGACTCAGGGCCTGGATGGGCAGTGGCAATGCAAGGAGGGGCCATCACCCATGTCCACCCTGTCCCAGTGCCTTGTTCCATCTCCCCCAGGCTTCCCATGAACCCCCACTTGGGGCCAGGGTGGTCACCCACAGAGGCCTGCTCTAGGCTTATACTCCTGCCACGGCACTGGGTGGAGCCTGGAGCCTCCTGCCAGGCATGGGTGGGTGGGTGGGGAGCACATAGGACTGGCCTGGGGTTCTGACCCATCTGTGCTGGGCCAGCGTTGGAGAGCTGGGGCCACTGCTGACCCGTGGGAGGTTATTTGGGTTTCTCTGCACATCTCTCCTGGAGGTTTTTTTTAGATGTGAACGGGAAAGGCTTGGATTCCTACAGCAGGGCAAGATGTCCTCTCACGGAATCTCTTTCCACTCGATTCTTACCTGCATCAGTTTCATGTGTGTGCAGATTTTTAAGTAACCAATGACAGAATTTATCTCCTTGTTCCTGAGGGATCCATTATTCTGCTGTCCCTTGTTTCATGGTTTTTCAGTTTAGGCATTATACACAGACTCCTCTGTGGAAATTGAAAATTTTGCAATCTTATAACCTGTATTCCGTGGCCACACATGCACACAAGCATAAGGTTTGGTTACATCAAGATTCAGTGTTATAGCAAAAATTGCAGCTTATCCATGTGGGTAATTATGAATAGACTAGAGGCCAGGTGCACAAAAATTTGTGCACTCGGGGGAGGGGGTCTCTCAGCCTAACCTGTGCCCTCTCCCATTCTGGGACCCCTTAGGGGATGTCCACCTGCTGGCTTAGGCCCACTCCCCGGGTGATTGGGCCTAAGCTGACAGTCAGACATCCCTCTGGCAGCCCAGGAGCCCTCGGGGGATGTCCACTTGCCAGCGGGGAGCAGGCCTAAGCTGCAGTCAGACATCCTTAGTGCTGCTGAGGAGGCAGGAGAGGCTCCCACCACCACCGCTGTACTGGCATCTGTCAGCCTGGCTTATGGCTGAGCAGAGCTTCCCCTGTGGGAGTACGCTGACCACCAGGGGCAGCTCCTGCATTAAGTGTCTGCCCCCTGGTGGTCAGTGTATGTCATAGTAACCAGTCATTTCCAGTGGTTTTGCTGTTAGGGTCAGTTTGCATATTACCCTTTTATTATATAGGATAGAGGCCTGGTGCATGGGTGGAGGTCGGCTGGTTTGCTCTGAAGGGTGTCCCGGATCAGGGTGGGGGTCCTGCTGGGGTTCCTGGCCAGCCTGAGTGAGGGGCTAATGACTGTTTGCAGGCTGGCCACACCCCCTTCAGGGTGGGGGTCCCTGCTTGGGTGCCTGGCCAGCCTGGGTGAGGGGCTAATGGCTGTTTGCAGGCTGGCCATAGCCCCCAGCCACCCAAGCTCCCAGCGAGGCTGGCTGGAAGCATGTATCTGGGGTTTACTTTCTTCTATCTATAATTGAAACTTTGTTGCCTTTAGCTGAGGCCACAGCTGGCCAAGGCAGACAGCCTCCTCCATTGCCAGGGCAACCAAGCCCATTTACTCTAGCTCTGTGGCTGCCGGCTGCCATCTTGGTTGGGTTAATTTGCATATAGTCGCTCTGATTGGTTGGTGGGCAAGGCTTGGGTGCAGCGGAGTGACACCAGTTAGCATATTACTCTTTTATTAGTGTAGATTTTACTTCTGTTCAGCTATGTTCTCTGCAGAGCTGACTGGCCTCAGTCTGTGGCTGCTTTATATGTATACTAGAGGCACGATGCATGAAAATTCATGCACTGGAGCGGGGGTCCCTCAGCCTGGCCTGCCCCTCTCACAGTTTGGGAGCCCTCAGGGGCGGGAGGCAACCTGGTGATCAGGGGAAGGCGACGTCCCATCACACCTCTGCTGCTGCCACTGTTGGCAGCATAGCCTTGGCTGGCCCTGGTTACCTGGGCAGCTGGGGGGCTGAGAGGACTGGGGGACTCCAGAGGCAGGCATACGCATGGGTCAGCCAGGCCTGCCTGGGGATAGGCCTGGCCTTGCCGCATGCCTGCAGCCCCTGCAGAGCCGAGGGGACTGGGCACTGCCATCTTGTGGCTGTGGGCACTGCCATCCTATGAGGGTGTGGCATTCAATTAGCATATTCCGTCCTTATTGGCTGTGGGTGCTGCCATCTTTGAGGGCAGGACAATTAGCATATTCTGTCCTTATTGGCCGTGGGCGCCACCATCTTTGCGATGGTGTGAGGGTCTATTAGCATATCCCCTCTTTATTAGATAGAATATATGTTTTACTCCCCACCACAGGATATTTTTCCATTGATTTTTAGGGAGAGTGGAAGATAGAGAGGGAAGACAGAGAGAAACATTGATGTGAGAGAAACACATCAATTGGTTGCCTCTCACACGAGTCCTGACCAGGGTCTGGGCTGGGGAGGAGTCTACAACCAAAGTACATGCCCTTGACCAGAATCGAACCCAGAATCCTTTGGTCTGCAGACCGACACTCTATCCACTGAGCCAAACTGGCCAGGGCAGTTTTTATATTTTTATCCCTTGTTTGTCCCCAGACCTCTAAGGGAAATTGAACTCTCTCATGTCGGCAGCACGTGAGGTATTTGTTTCAGTCTGTGATCACCGTGCGAACCAACTTCTCCAAAGCACAGTGGTTTAAAGCTGCTTTGTTATCTCTCATGATTCTTTTTCTTTTCATTGATTTCTGAGAGGAAGGAAAATGGAGAGAGGGAGAGAGAGAGAGGGAGGGAGAGAGAGGGAGAGAGAAACATCAATGATGAGAGAGAATCATGGATCGGCTGCCTCCTGCATGCCCCACACTGGGGATGGAGCCCACAACCCTAGCATGTGCCCTGACCGGGAATCCACTTGTGACCTCCTGGTTCCTGGGTCGATGACGCTCAACACCGGCCAGGCTCTCATGATTGTCTCCTGGCTCCTCACCTGCCGTGGCCTGGGCCAGGGCACTGGGACAGGCCAGGTAGAGTGGCCATCCGCCCCCCATAGGTACTCTCACACTGTCACCCTCTCTTACTCACCCAGGGCCCTCCACCTGCCTGGATGGGTTTCTGCCCTGCATGAGGCCTCAGCACAGTCAGGCACTGTCATCGTGGGGTCATCTTGGGGCCGGGCCAGGGCCCTGCACAGATCACTTCTGCCTCTTGTGTTGGGGAAGCCTCAGGGGGAGACTCCTCCCCTCCTGGGGGCGCGGCAGCGGGATCTATAGCCCCTCCTTTCCTGGAGTGTGACCCTGTGGACTCCAGGCTGCGCTCTCCCTCCCCTGGCCTCTCCCCCTCTTTCCCGTTTCCTGGGCCCTTGCCCCTCTGTGTCCTTCCAGGCACTGCCTGGGTCACATATGGCATTGCAGACCTGCCATGCCTCCTCCACAGTCTGACTAGTGGGGGTGGAGCATTCTTTTCCTTTTTTGAAGGCCAGGCTGCTTTTTGGGGAGGGGAGGAGGGGTGGCTGGGTAAGTCCCTGAGACAACTGGGCCAAGTGCCTGTCTGTCCCTGTGGCCAGGTCTGCCCGCTCTGGGATGGCCTTGAAGAGGCCAGTGGTCAGATGGGAGGTGGGGACACAGTGAAAAGCAGGGCTGAAGCTCACGGTCCCCTGAAAAAGGATTTTCTATTTGAGGGTGTATCTCTCCCCGACCTGGGGAGTTTCCCCAGGTCAGGAGGGTGAGCCTGGAGGGTAAGGGCCTGGCCTTGGGGGAGTGACTCTTAGGACATGCCAGTCATAAGCCCCCTGACAGTCACACACTGGGGTCCTTCTGAGCCATGAACCAGGGCCATGTGCACAGCCATTAGCTCCCCCAAACCCCGACCATGAGCAGTCCGAAGGACCTAGAATAGCAGCGTCCCCTCAGCACCTGTGTGTCTGGCCAGGGCTGCAGGCTTTAGGGTGAGTTCTGAGGTCCGGGCCCTCGAGGCCTCAGCAGCCTTCATTTTCCCCCAGACAGTTCAGGGTCCCTGCCCAGGACAGGAGCAGCAGGCACTGTGTGGCCCAGCGGTCAAGGGCACACAGGGAGGCGGGACTCTGAGATGGTGAGGGCCCGTGGGAGCTGGGGGGCTGGGGAGATGCCCAGTAGACGCTCAGGCCTGGTGCTTGGACCCCAAGGGACCTGTACCCAGTACTTGGCCCCTGGTAACCTCTGCCCCTTTCTGCTTCTCACAAGGTCACCGGCGATGAGGGCATGCTGTTCTCCTGGAGCTTCTGATTTTGGGGGTGTCTTCCATGCCCCCATTCCGTCCGAGGGGCCCTGCGTGCCTTCTGGCCGGCTGCGTGCAGAACCACGCCAGGCCCGCAGTGGTCAGCCTGGTGCTGGGCTTCCTGGGAGGAGCAGGTGTGTCTGGCTGTAAGGACAGAACCGCAGGAGCGCCCGGGACCTGGCGGCTGAGTGTATTTATCCTGACGCGGACATTTGCTTTTCTGGCTGTGGAGCAGTGGGGGTCCAGGTCCCCCTCGCCCCCCTGCGGCCTCATCCCTCCTGGGCAGGCCTGTCAGCTCAGGGCCGCCCTGCAGGCTCCAGGACACCAATTGCACGTGTGGGTCCTTCAAGCCCTCGCAGGGTCTCTGTGCACTGGAGGGGCGACACCCACCCTCCTCCTGCCCGCTCACCCGGACGGAGCTTGGGTCCCACCCGACGCCCAGTACAGGCCTCAGGGCCCCCGCCCCCGAGATGCCAGGAGGTACCTGTACGTGTGAGGCGATGAGGGCTGTCACTTCGATAACAGACTTGACTACAGAAAGGACAGGGCGTCGCTCTGCTGTTGGTAAAGCTGCGTTCCTTTCCCTCTTTTGTCACTTTAAAAACCAAAAAGAGATAAGAAAGAAAAATAAATGAGTTTTGCTCTTTCTTTGTTCAGCATTTTTGGGAGTAGAGGGAGCTCTGTGTCCACGGATACCTGTGCCCCCTGAGCTCGGCCGCCCTGTGGAAGGGACCCCGACCGTGTTGAGGTCTGCCCCCCAAGAGACAGCCACCTGTTCCCAGCGCTGTTGCTCAGGGAGGCAGTGGGTTCAGCCTCCCTCGGGCCCTCTAGGTGACACCCATGTCCCCAGTGGGGCAGCATCTCTGCAAATGGGTCAGTTCTGCTGTGGTTTCTCCCAGTGGGACCCTCGTCTCCTGTTTCCTCTGGGTCCCCTCCCCAGGGAGCCCCTTGCTGCCTTTGCCTTGTGGTCTTAGCAGAGCCAAGGCCCCGATGAGGGGCAGGTGGCCTGGCCTCTGAGTGCCAGGACCCACCTGGAGGGCAGAAGTGGCCGCCCCACGGCTGTCACCTGAGTCAGGGAAAGTACGAGGCAGAAAGAGACAGGGCGTCCTTCGTAAACTGGGCATTGCCCCCTGCAGAAACGCGTCTTGAATGGAGTGACCTCGGCTCAGGGTCCCGGAGATGGTCAGCCACGTGCAGCTCTGGCCTGGACACATTTACTCCTGACCACCCAGCCGGGGCCCCTGAGCTCAGGTGCAAGGATGGAGATCCCTGCAGGGGCTTTGGACTCAGCAGCAGCATCTCGAGCTCCAGGGGCTGGGCGAGGCCCCGCAGGACACACGCAGGCCCTGCCCCGGGCCACCCCCTCCTAAGGGCCAGCTGGGGTCCAGCAGTGGAAGCCTGGCCTTGAAATGACCTTCAGGCCTATAGGCTCCTGATCTCTTAGCTGTCTGGTCCCCGATGGCCCAATGCTGTCTAGTCCTGCTGGGTGCCCTCCCGCTCTGGGCCTGGGTCCTCTGCCATGCTCACAGCTACCCCAGCGGTGCCCAGCAGTGCATCTCTCAGGACTGCCCTTGCTGAGCCCTCAGCCCATTTGAGGGGCTGGACAGAGCGAGTCCTGGCTGCTCCTGCTGGAGCTGGCCAGTTCTCCATCCCTACCCCACCCAGCCAGGGACGCTGGCCCCTGGGTGAGCTGGGACCGACAGCAGTTCTAATTAAAGGGAAGGCAGCTTTGTGTGTTTTTAAGGCTTTCTGACTGTTTCTTTAGGCAGCAAATTAATCATGTTTTCATGTTAGTTTGATTTCATGGTGCTCACACCCTGCTTGGCTGTGTGATCATCATTCATCCCAGAAACTGGGAGGTGAGCAAGGCCCCATTCCTGGGCTGGTGCCCTCCTTCCTGGGTGACATCTGGGTGCCATGGTGACATCGGCACTCTGCCCCTTCCCCTACCCAGCCACCCCTCCAGAGAGGACCCAGCACAATGGTGTGGGAAGTGAGTGCGCTTCCCTGGGGGCGAGGGCACTTGGGAACACCTCCTCCCTGGGACAGGCTCAGGGGAGGGAAGCCATGCCAGCCTGTGTGGCCTTGCTGGGTCCTGGGTCGGTGACGCTATCACCAAGGCCGGCCTCCCTCCTTGCCCCGCCCGCCAGAGGAGGCATCCTGGCAGCCCTGGCCGATTTATTTTTAGCCCTGCCTGATGCCAAGATTGGCCTTCTCACCTCAGATTGGTGGATGAGGCCCTCAGGCCTCTGACTGACAGGGCAGCCAGTCTGAAGAGCAGGACACTGGCTTCAGGCCGCTGGTCCTGCTGCCTCTCTTCCTTCCACCCCCTCCCGCTGCCCCCGGCCCCACTCCCACCTCCAGCTGCCCCTCCCCACTCCACTGGAGCAGCTGAGAGGCCATCGGTAGGGTGGCCGGAGCCCATGCAGTGAGGCCTGAGTCAGGACCACTGTCCCCAAGTCCTGCCGTCCTCCCAGGGTCCCTTTGGCAGTCTCAGGGTATTTTTTTACATAATGAATAAACTTTAAAAAATTAATAGGCTTCCTATTTTAGAGCAGGGGAGCTGGGCAGCCACAGAGTTCCCCTCCCTGGGGGCCAGTGCCCCGTGCGCCCAGCACTGGTGGGGTGCGTGCACTGCTGTCTGTGAGCCCGTGCTGCTGTGCGGTCACAAATGAACGCCCGGAGTTAGCATCGGGTTCCCCCTTCATGCTGTCGTGGGTCCTATGGGTTTCGACAAATGCGCGATGACACGTCTCCATCGCCGCAGCGTCGCGGGTTGAGCCTCGCTGCCCTGGACATGCCCGGGCACCGGCTCATTGATGTTCTGAGTGAGCAAAGACATGGGGGATTGCGAAGGACACCAGTTATTTTGGAATGATTATCAAAGTATCACGAAGCAGATGTGTGAAGGGGTGATGGTGGGCTCCTCCCCGCTCCCGTGGTTGGCGGCGGGGTGAGTGGAAGTCTGGGAAGCCCCGGTGGTACCGGAGGGGTGCCACCTGCGCTGCCCACGGGAGGAAATGCCACATGGCCCTGAGAGGTCAGTCTCTGAAAGGGGCCATTGTTTCCTGTGCAGGTTCCAGGGACCCCCGTTCTAGAAAACAGGCCGAAAGCTGGTGAACCAGAAAATCGTACCAACAGGAGTAGAAAATGTGTTTCCCAAACCAAAGGTGTTGTGGAACCCTCCGCGGGCACAGGCAGCCAAGCGGCTCTCAGATACTCCGTGTGCTCGGCCCGCCTCAGTGAATTCACTTCTCAGTGACAGGACACGGTTAGCGGGATTAATGCCCATCCTCACGACAGCACCAGGCTCGCGTTCCAGTGACTCCCTGTGACCCTGAGAGCTGGGAGAGGCCTCAGAGCTGCCAGCGGCCAGGTCCCCAGTGTCCCGCGTGTCACCAGCGTGTTCCTCATCGCTGGCAGCACAGCTCATGACTCCTCGAGCGCCCTGGTGCGGCGTGCACAGAGCTATGCAAACTCTGCTGTGCCCCGGCAAGTGTGCAGAGCACGTGTGCGCTGGGCCTGGCTCGGCTGTCCCAGACCAGGCCCCCTGAGAAACCCTCTCCCTTCTCACCCCCCCCCACCCCGCAGGCACTGTGCCCGGCCTCTGCTCCCCCTCCCCTGCCTGGTGCACTCATCCCATTTTCTGCCCTACTTGTTCTGACCTCCTTCCTCCAGGCCCACAGATGCCCTCCCTGCCCCCCGGATCCCAGAGCTCACAGCAGGCACCCTGTCTCCGCAGTCCCTCCCGGAGTCCCTCCTCCAAGGGGGATATAGGGTCTCTGAGCCAGTCCATCTCCAGAGGGATGGAGGCTCAGATGGCCACGCGGATTCTACACAGCCCTGAGCTACGCTGCCCAGATGGCACGGCCCAGCACAAATTCAGGCACCGGGGGTAGCGACTTGGAGGATAAATTTGCTGCAGACACTGCTCTGTGCTGGTCTCTGGCACTTGTGTCAAGAGTGATTAAGGTCGACTGGCTCGGACCTCGGGCCCACAGCCCTTCTGGAGGCAGCAGTGTGCAGTGGCAGGCGCAGCAGCCCTCCAAGGCCGAGCACTTGCCTTCACCCCTGCAGCCAGTGTAACGGCAGTGAACCATCGCTTCCCTCTGCACCTTCAGGGCATGGCCTGGCCTCCGTCAGCATGTGGACACCTGGATCCACACCCAAGGGTGCTTGGGGCAGAGGGGGACTGGCTGCCAGCGCAGGGCCTTGGAAGTGGTCCCTCATGGGGCCTCAGTAGAGCTCAGGTCTTGACCCCGAAGCCCCTGTCCCACCCTTGTACCAGGCAGGCAAGCAGGACTCCAGCCCTGCCCCTTCCTCTCCTCTCTCAGCTCTGACTCCAGGACAGCAGGCATCTCAGGAAGGGGCCCGGCTGACCTGTCCCCAGTGCCCCTGATGCTGGCCCCCTTGGCGCACCAGGCACCTCTGGATCCAGCTGTGCCCACCTGCAGCCCGAGTCCCAGGCAGGCTCTGAGGGCTTGTCCGGCACATGCTGGAGGCCCCTGAGACTCCAGTGCCAGGATGGTGAAGGCGTTTCCTAGGAAACAGCAGCCAGCTGCCAGCAGCCTGTCCGTGGGGGGTGGGGTGGGGCTGTAGCTGTGTAGGCAGGAGACACTCGGGGGAAGGTGTGTGTCGCTGTCTGTGCCTGTGTGGCTGTGGGGGATGTGCCAGTGGTGTGTCAGCGAGGGGTCTGTGTGTGGGGGAGTGGGGGTGTCTCCTCATGCCTGGGAGTTCAGTATGGGCAGTCTCGCCTCCCGGCACCAATCCTACAGTGTCAGTCAGTGGGCAAGGCCAGCTCACCACTCCCCACCCATCCCTGGCAGAGGCCCTAGCCTTCCTGCAAACTCCCAATGCCAAACAACAGTGGGCCAGCCTGCAGCGGTCACTGGGGCGGGCAGGCCTGGGCCAGAGGGTAAGGCTGCAGTGGACTCCGAGCAGGAAGTGGAGGTTGCCGCCCCTTGGGGTGTCCTGAAAGTCCACTGCCCTCAGCTTCCTGTGTCCCTGCCCAGCCTACCCCAGTGAAGCAGGTGAAGCAGGAGTGAGCTGTCTCGGTGACCCCATGGGGGACCACGCCCCAGCCCCCTGGCTGGGGAGGAGCTGGCTCCCATCCAAATATTTCCTGATTTTCGTCCTGCAGGTCTGGGAGATGAAGTGCTCTGGGTCACGGTGGGGTCACCGGCTGAACTGTGGGTAAGTGGGGGTACAGGTCACACTGGAGGCCCCCTTGGCCCCTCCTCCACCTCCCCTCCATCTGTGTGTAAATTACTGGGCAGCATAAGGTGCCCCTCACTACCGCAAGCTGTAACCCAGCAAGGAGGAGAGGCCAGAGCAACCTGCCCCCTGGGCCTGCTCAGATCCTGGACCAACCTGTTTTGGGGTCGGTGGGTGTGCAGGGCTTGGCTGGGAGACCCAGGAGCTCACCCCAGCCCCTCCCCCAGCCCCTGCTTCTGGTGAGGCCAAGGCTCAGGTGGGGTCTGGACCCAGTAGGGTCGTGGGGGTGCCTGGCTTCCATGAGGCATGAAGGACAGAATCATCCTCAGCGCATGCTCTTTCCAGTCCTGGGACCATCCATAGAGGCTCAGCAACC
Organism: Murina feae; assembly: GCA_004026665.1. Lineage (NCBI taxonomy): Eukaryota > Metazoa > Chordata > Mammalia > Chiroptera > Vespertilionidae > Murina > Murina feae. The sequence goes on along the minus strand of PVJC01000973.1, from coordinate 94,076 downwards.
CCCAGCCTACCTACCTCTTGGGGCCCCAGCAGAGGGGCCGGCATTGCTTGTGGGGAGCCTGTTGTCTCTCCTGGGGGGCTATGCAGTCCAAGGCAGGGCACATCTCACGTCTGGGAACCTGGGAGGCAATGAGCACCCTCTAAGCCTACCTCTCCCTCCCTCCCTCCCTCCCTCCCTCCCTTCCTTCCTTCCTTCCATGTGAACCCAGGAGCAGCCTGTGGACGCAGTCAGTCCTGGAGAGAGAGATGTACAGGGTCCCATGTATAGGCTTTCTTCTTTGCTGGTGGTAATATGTCTGCCCTGGAGTCAAATAAGAGAATCCCGGCATGCAGAACTCACAGATAACATTCTAAATAAGCGTGTTTTCCCCTTTAAGTTAACCTTGGATAAAGACAGACAAGATGGCAACCCCACGCTGACGAGAATGAATAAGGAAGGTGGTGACTTCACTAGCAGAGCCTCCACCTGGGGAGAGAGGAGGAGGCAGCTGGGCCTGGTGGCCAAGCCGTGGGGGAGGGGTCCTCACTTCTGCAGGCCTGGGGGCAGGGAGGCTGTGCAATGGACCGGAGCTGGAGCTGACTGAGCCGCACAGGGGCCTGGGTGGGGTGTGGCAGCCCCTCCCCCCAGGATGGGCCCTGGGAGGTGTAGCCAGAGGGTCTAGCAGCTCCCCCCCACCCCCCCACACACACGGAAGGCCCCAGGTGGAGATGCTAGATAAGCTGCTGTGACTAGTCCAGCCCAGAGGGGACAGCCCACAGCTCCAGGCAGCCATGCGTTCCCTCTGTTCCACAGGGGCAGGGCCCTGGGACTCAGGGCCCACCTCCTGTCTCACTGCCACCCTTCCTGCCACCCAGCCCCCACCGGAATGGACTCAGAAGTGGGGGTGGTGAAGGTGGGCACCAGGGCAAGGCAGGCAGGGGGAGGTGGAACCCCCAGGGTCAGCTCTCTGGCTTCTCTGTCCTGACCCCCTCCCCAGGAAGGAGGCTGGCTGGGGTCGGGGGTCCGGGGGTGGCAGTGGGCAGGGCCCCACGCTTGGCCAAATGCTGAGAAAGCCTGGGATGCAGAGCCTTCTGGAAACAAGGAGACCTGGGGAGGGGCCCCGACTGGCAGGCTGAGGTGGCCTCAGCTCCCTGCTGACTCACAGGAGAGAGAGACAGGCAGACTGGAGGGGTACAGAGGAAGTGCAGGGGAGGAGCTGGGGGGCAGGGGAGGGAAGTGGGGGGGAGGAGGGAGTGCCGAGGCATGGGGAGGGAGGAGGGGAGGAGGGGCCTGAGGCCAGGGGAGGATCCGAGCTGGCATCGAGAATCTCCATGAGCCAGGCCTCTGTATCTCTACCAGGTCCTGGGCACTGGCCTGTCGTGGTCACAGGAGCCAGCAGGCAGGGAGGCCCCTGTGGGAGGACAGGGGCTGAGGAGCATCTGGGGCGGGGACAAGTGGGTGGGGTGGGGTCCTGGGGAGAGTCACAGGGAGCCCCCACCACTCAGCACCCTGTCCTGCTTAGGGAAGCTGAGGAGAGGACTTCCTCCTTGGGATTTGGGATTTGGAGGAGCGGGTTAGCGCCAGGTCCTGGGCTTGCCAGCTGGCCTGGGGCCTGAGGCACTGGGCAGTGGGGGTCCCCATCTGCAGAGTACTGTCTGCAGTGCTGTGGGTGAGGGGCCCTCGGATAGCAGGTGGGGGCCCTCTGGATAGCAGGTGGGGACCCAGAGGGTGCTGAGGAAACTGAGCTGGCCCCTACCTCCTGGGGTGGGAGGGAGGAGGCTGGCAGGGCCTGGGTGGGTGGAGAGCACGGGAGGGGGGGTGTGTGGTCATGTAGTGAGTGTGAGTGCCTAGTGTGAGCTGGGGAGCACAGGGCGGGACCACAGGGGGAGACAGAGCCTGTGGTCTCTGTGTCCATCCCTCCTCCCACCCCCTCCTTCAGCACCACCCAGGGACCCAGGGTAACTGGCACCTATTATGAGGCTCCGGCCCTTACGCAGATTCAGGCAAGAAACCTCTTCTCCTTGGGGGCCCCACCTTCTTCCCCCTCCGCCCTCACCCCACACCCCTGGGCGAGGCTGGTGATGTGGGGCGGTGATGTGGGGCGGCTGGAAAAGCCGGTTCTGTGGGGCCCTGTCCCTGGGTGCCTGTGCTAACAGGTGGATCTTAGGGTTCAGGAATGCGGAGATGAGAGTCTCCCCTGGACTCTCCTCAGGACTCCAGCCCCTGGAGAGGCCAGGAGCCAAGGGGCTGTCCCGTGTCTGGAAGGCTAATGGCCACCCGCAGCAGAGGCAGGAACCATTGCCTGTCAGATGCCTTAATTAAATACAACACAGTGACAGCCCTCTGCTCAGACACAGGGGGAACCTGCTAGCACCCCCCACGGCCAGCCCAGGGCATTCACTGGACACAGGGACACGCACAGAGGCCAGTTCAGTGTGCGGGGCAGTGGGAGCTGTTTGACCACAGGAAGGAAGGAGGACTGCTCAAAGCAGAATGAGGCCCGTGTCCCAGGTTCAGCTCCTGCAGGGGCGCCCTCGGCCGCCCCCCCACCCCTCCAAGCCCTGAGCTCTTCTGGGAGACTATGGCTTTGTCTTGCGCCGCCAGTTTTAAAAATAAATTAGACACTTTGCCGGCCGGTGTGGGACAGTGGTTGAGCGTGATCTATAAGCCAGGTCACGGTTAAATTCCTGGTCAGGGCACAGTCCTGGGCTGTGGGCTCCGTCCCTGGTAGGGGGTGTGCAGGGGGCAGCAAATCCATGATTCTCTCCCATCATTGATGTTTCTATCTCTTTCTCCCTCTCCCTTCCTTTCTGACATCAAGAAAAAATATATTTAAAAGATAAATGAAATAAAAACAAATTATACATTTTAATGAAATAGAGTATCATAAAAGCTGCTCACTACAGAAGAATGGATACACAAAGTGAAGTTTCCAGTTGGGGGATGAGCGCAGGGATGGACAGCGGGATGGACTCCAGGATTCCTTTCTCCCTCAGAGCACACGGGAGGCCCCCAGAGGCAGTGCAGTGGGTGCCCGTGAGGTGCACAGGATGGGTCAGCACCAAAAGGTCCCAAATCCTGTGAAGACCCAGATGTGGGGCGAAATGAGTGCAGGTGAGGACAGGTGGGGTCAGCCAGGGCGAAGGTGGGGGTTGCTGGGACTGCAGCTGGGGGCACAGACTCCGCCATGGGACCAACCCCACACCTGTGTGTAACGCATGGGCCAGGAGGGCTGTCAGCCCCACAGCGCGAAGCCTCTTTAAACTGAGCTTTGCTTTAGCCCCTAAAATATTCAGTCTTTCTAAATGTGTGATTTCTGGTGCTGCCCTTGCAGCATTCTTTGTGACTTTTACTGACCCAGCCAGGTGGGTGGCCACAGGCTGCCCAGGTGCCAGTAGGTAAGGAGGAGAGCCTCACCTGAAGCAGGGACCTTCACCATAGGCTGCTCCTTAGTTGTCCTGTCCCAACCCACGTCCACCTTGGTGCCCCGAGGCCTGCGATGTGGGTAAAAGAGGCCCAGCCTCTCCCTCATGACCTGTCTGGGGTCACTGGGGAGGGGCATGGCTCGTACCTTCCTCAGGTCCCTCCCTGCACCCAGAGGCCCCCAACCCCGCACCACCACCAGGGGTGCTGGCCAGTCAAGCCTCTCCCTGTGGACCCTTGACAGAGGGGAGGCTCTGACTGTTAGGGGCCACGTGAAGGGAGGCCCCTGGTCTGCTGGTCAGGAAGGGGTGGTCCCACCAGAGCGCACTTCGGCCATCCCGCGGAGGTCTGGGCAAGGTTTTTGGTGAAGGGAGAGTGGGGCCCGGGGCTGGTCACCCTGGTGCCACTGAGATAGTTACCCCATGTCACCCTGGATCTGGAGTGCAAACCCACTCCCCTTCTGTCCTCCCCCCGCCTTTTCCCTGAACCTCCTTGGCCCCCTCCCCCAGAGAGTGGCTGTGAAGTCGATTGGCCTCCAGGGCCCAGGAGGCAGAGCTGAGCACGTCCAGCGGAGCACTGCCTTGGGGCTCATTGGCCACTGGACCTGGACCTGGACTTGGGCCTAGGCCCACCCCTGCTTCTGAGCCTTCACCTGCCCGCCATCACCGACAAGGCCAGGGAAAGGAGCTAACAATGCCTTTAGGAGGAACATTGTTCCCGGAGACGGTCCTGAGGGACCTCCAGTGCTCAGTGGAGGGCTGGACGTGTGCTTCACTCAGGGCCAGTGCAGGGACAGGATGTGAGAAGGGGGAGGGGTTGGGAAAAATAGGGCTCCAGTCTTGCCCCAGGGTGTGCTGGGACCCCATGGAGTTGGTGTCACAGCATGGGGGGCATGGTGAGTTGCAGCCATTGGCAGAAACCATGAGCCCAGAGGGTCAGCATCGAGAGGATGACCTGAAGGACCTCCAGACAGCACAGCCTGTGTCCTGGTGGCCCTCAGATTGCCTGGTCCCCGGAAGAGGTTATGAGCCATCATCAGAGCCGGGCTGAAAGAGCACAGGTCAGGCGAGCCCATTCTGGGGCCCTCTGCTGCCCGCCCAGCACTCAGCACCTGGCCCTGCAGTCTCTGGTGGTTCACACAGCCAGGGAGAGGTGTGGGCGCCCTCTGCTGGCTGCATTGCAGAAGACAGACACGGCCAAGCTACAGCCTCTCAGGCACATGCTGCCCCCAGGCACCCGAATTGCACCCATGCCCATGCTGCACCCAGGGCACCCGCACTGTGCCCAGGTCCACACCTTTCACAGCCCCCTGCAGGCACTGTACCAGCTCCCTTTTCCCATAAGGCTTGGTCCCCATGACCAAGGCCTGACCCTCCATCCTTAGGGAGTTGCCTTAGGCCTTGTCAGGGCCTCTGCTCTGAAGACTGGGCTTGATCTAAGACTCTTACTGTTTCAAGCACCCCCCAGGACTGGAGCCCCCAAGACATGGCTTCCCAGAGCTCACATGCCACCTGTCAGTTGGTCCTCCTAAAGCTCAGGAGCCTGAGGGGTCCTAGGAAGGAGGGGGCCTGAAATGCAGACTCCACCTGGCCACTTCCAAGCAGCTAGTCCTGGGCCGAGTGATGATGTATGGCTCCATGCCTCAGTTTCCCCTTCTGAACCCAGGGAGCATATGAGCCCCTCCTAGAGTGTGTGGATGAGTCCAGCTGTACCAGGTCCTACCGACAGCAGAGCCCTGTGTGCATCTCAAAGGCCACCTGGGTCCCTGCTCTCACACTGTGCCCCTTTAGGGACAAGTAAGCAGCCATAAGCTCTGCACAGAGACTTCTGAGGTCAGGGCCTCTGGCTGGGGCAAGTAGACAGATCCATACACCCCCACCCCCACCCCCAGTATGCCTTTGAAGGGTCACCACAGTGTCACCTGACATGGTGGGGCCTAGGGGAAGGTCTACAGGCCCAGGTAGGACTTATACGACAGGTCCAGAGGTTCCCAGGGACACAGACACAATTACTTCGCCCTAAGTAAGGGTTTAAAAACTGAATAGCATCCATTTATCTGCATAAACATTTGCTAAATCAAGGCCAGGGAGGTAACACAGGCTGACCTCTGGGAGGGAGGCAAAGGACAGGCCTATTTTGGAGTCTGAGTAGCCAGAGTTGGAGTTGGAGGCCCTCCAGGTGGGGAAGGCCAGGAAGGGGCCAGGGTGGGCGTCTGGGGACTGGGACAGGAGGCTGGTGGCTGAGCCCCCTGTGACGTCTCCTGTTCCCTCTACTGCCTCTGGCCTGAGGTCCCCTGGCCTCTTAACAATGGCACCGCTGGCCTCCAGGGCCTGGGATGGGGTCCCCGACTCAGGGAAGTTCTGGTGCCGAATGCTCACTCCCCAGCATGCCCTCCCTGGTGTCGGGGAGCAAAGTGGGCCAGTGCACCCGAGTTGGGAAGGCTTGGGCTCTCGGGGCTTGGGGGGAGGTAAGATGGAGTTCACTGAGCCCTGAGGCTTGGTTGGAGGAGCACCCTTCTGTGAAGGAGGCGGGGAGATCTGGCACCTCGGTCAGGGCAGCTGGAAAGAACAGACGGGGCGTTCAGGGGAGAGATGCAGAGAAGCTGAGGGTGTCTTTCACTGGGGGTGGGGGGGGGGAAGTCCCTGCCACCGACAGCAGGGCCATAGGATGGGGGTCCTCAGAAACCAGTCCTGCTGAGAAGACAGTGGGTCCACAGAGGTGAGTGTGTGCATGGTGAGGGCAGCTGTGTGCCCAGGGTCCTGGCTGATGAAGTGAGATCTTCACTGTGGCCTCCCTGGCCGGCTCAGTCTCCCTGGCCTGGGCAGACATGTGCGTGTTTCGGCCTTCTCAGCATGTCCTGGTCTCAGAGCTCTGATCATGTGGCCTGTCCCGTGGGGCCTGTCAGGGGACCCCCAACCTCTCCAGTTCTCAGAGCTCTCTCCTCACACGGATGCTAGAGGTGAACTGAAAACCAAGGTGGGCTCCCCCCAATGACAGAAGGGGAAACCGAGGCAGGGCAGCTCGTCCAAAGTGACACCTGGATTCCCCAGCCAGGCACATCTCCCATTGGGACACACTCTCCTGCCCCAGCCTGAGCCACCTCACCCCCAGCACGCAGGGCATCCCTGACACGGTCTCCCCAAAGCTGGAAGTGAAGTGGGCGAGGGAGGCCCATGGCCTGGAGGTGCCGCCCCTTACCCGCCCCAGGCCCCTCTGCTGGCTTCTTTCCATGTCCTCAGAAAGCGCGCTTGCCAGCTGGGCAGCAGAGGAGCTTGTGGGACCTCAGGGAGGAGAGGGCAAGGCGGCCTCTCAGGTGTGCCCGCGTTTACAGACAACACTGCAGGTGGTGCCTGGGGAGCTCAGAGGCAGCCCCTAACCCAGGCCACCTGAGCGCGTCTAGGAGGCTCAGTCAGGGCGCCTTCCTCCTGCCTGCCACTGGGGGAGCCGTGGGGCCCAGGAGCCCATGGGCTTCCGGTTAGAGCCACACCCCAACCGGGTCCAGCAGGAAATGCCTGGGGGCCACAGGTAGGCACGTTGCGCCCTGACTGGAGCCTGGTGAGCTCACAACACGGCCCCCGATTGAGCCACGCTCAGACGTGAAGTGCGCACTGAAAATACCACGTCTGCTCCGACAGAGAGGAGTGGGGGGGAGGGGGGCTCTCCAGCGGGCACTGTGGGCCCATCTATTGTTAGAAGAGCTAAAAACCCCTCACCTCCTACAGCACAGAGACCGACTCCATCCACCCTCACCCTCAGCCCAGGGACCCCCCCATCCATCACCAACTCTGAACAGGGCCATTGTGGTGGCCTCGGCGCCTGGTGGGTGGACGGGAACGTGGCTCCAATCCTGCTCACCTCCCAGGAATGGCACTAGAGGGGGGGGCCTGCCAGACAGCACCCCCCTGCCACCCTTCCCCAACCCCAGTGGGTCACCTGGTGCAGCCCAGGGATGAGGGGTCTCTCCCACCGAGTCTGCTGCAGTTCCCACCTCCGCCAGCAGAGGGCTCCCTCCATGCACAAGAAGGCACCCAGCACAGCACCTCCCGTGACCCCACGAACCCCACCTGACCCTGGCCTTCCTCACACCGCCCACTAATGCCCCGAACCCACAGCACCAAGGAATTCCAAAGCCCACCTGGCCACAGCCCCAAGGTGCTGCAGCAGAAGGGTGGGGAGGAAAGAGGAAAGCAAGTGTCCTACTCAGAGACAGGCCTTCAGGGGGCTTCCTTTGGCAAACGGCAGTGTTTGTTTTCCCCAATCACTCGAGTTCCTTACGTTGTACCTCCATTTCAGGGCCCAACTCTGCGTGCCTAGGCCACCAGCACGCTGTTCACAGGAAAGGCTGCAATGACGTGTCAGCACATGGCCCCGTCCAGGTGAGCTGCCGTCGTCATGGTCACATCACCAACTTCATCATCATCATCATGGTCCCCACCATCAGCCCTTTCCAGACTGAGTGGGGGGCTTGTCCTCCTGGCCTGGGCTCTCAGCTCTGAACTCAGAATGGGCCCCCGCAGAGGGGTGGGAGGGGTGTCGGTCGCTCTGTTTCTCTGTCCCTAGCAGGGCTCCCCATGTGACCATGACTGCAGACAGGCCCCCTCCTATAAGGTTAGGCCTGGTCACAGGGTGTCTGAGGCCTCGCAGGCTGATGGTTTGGATGTTCAATAGGCCAGGGAGTGGGGCTCCGGGGACCAGGGGCTATACTGGCCACACCTGTGACCACAGATGCCGTGACCGTGGGCTCAGGGACTGGGGTCATGTTTCAGGGAGGGGGTGTACGGAGTTTCCTGTGGCCACTACAACAAACAACCACAGCTTAGTGGCTCCAAAAATATAGCTCAGCCTCTTGCAGTCCTGAAGGTCAGAGGTCCCACAGTCTCCGGAGCTACCCCAGGTGTGTGTGGACGGGACCTGGCTTCTTCACAGGCTCCCGGAAGGTGCCGTATCCCTTCTCTTCCCGCCAGGGGGCGCATCTCTCTGACCCTGCCTCTGTGGTCCCCTTGCCCTCTGAACTCTCCCACCTCCCTCCTCCCCTGTAAGGACCCTTGTGATGACCTTGGGCTCACCTAGACCATCTTAAAATTGGCTGGTTTCATCCTCATCCCACCTAGAAGCTTATTCACTTTAGTCATGTAGTCATGTGCTCACAGGTCCTGGAGCTGGGAGTGGACCGCTTGAGGCCTTATTTCCCTTCATGAGGGGTTTCCGTCCTACTCCCCAAATGCATATCGGGTGCCAGTCACAGAGACTCAGAGTGGGTCCACGCCTCCCCTTCAGCGCCTGGGTCCTCAGTGGTGGGGGCATCACGCCTGCAGGGGGTGAGGTGGGCGGGCAGCAGGCCTGGGGAGGAAGATTTGGGTCAAACCTGCTTGCAGGTGAGAACATTCTCAGGGGGAGTTCAGTGAGCACCCAGTAGGGCTGCAGTCCCACTCAGCCCCTCGGCTGCCTCTCTGCCTCCTCTCCTCCCTCTTCTTCCCCCTGCTCTCCCCTCCCTTCCCAGGTCCCCTTCGCCTCAGCCCCTCCCCACCCCCAACGGCAGGGCCTTCCCTGAGAAGTGAGGCCAGCCCAGGGGGGACCAGGAACAGGGTGCCACGTCGTCCCAGAAGTCCCAGGCTCAGCGGTTTTGGCGCCAGGGGAGGTTTGGAGCCAGTTCAAAGGCTTCGGCAGTTACGTGGTGAGGGACAGCAGCAGAAGGATTGTTTGCACTGTGGCTCAGGAAAACCATTACGTCGCAGGTTGCCCAATTGTGGGGCTGGTCCAGGGCGCTGTCTGCGTCTGCCGCCGGCTGTCGGCATGGGCCTGCAGCAGGGTCCGTGTGGGGAGCGATGGCCTGGCCTGGCCTTGCTGGGTGCGCAGAAGTGGACAGAGCAGACATGGTGACCCCAAGCACCCCCACCGGATCTGAGAGGGCCGTCACACTGGCATATGTGTGGGTAGCACCCCTTTCTCTCCTGCATGCGTCTGACCAAGGTTTGTGGCTGAGCAGGCCCCGACCTGTCCATATCCTCGGAACCTGGAAGCCCACCGGGAGTGGACCCTCGTGGCAGGAGGGTCGCTGCCAGAGTCCTCGCTGACCAGCACCAGCCAGGCCCTGCCCACTCCTCGCCACTCTCCTCTGAGACCCTGTCTGTCTCCTCCAGCCCCGCCCCCATGCTTTCCAGCTCAGGCTTCACCTCCTCCCCGCAGCCCTCCTGACCTTTCCCTCCCCTTCCCAGGCACCTCTATCTATCTATCTATCTATCTATCTATCTATCTATCTATCTATCTATCTATCTCTATCTCTTTCCATGATGCCCTGAGGGCACCGCAGCATGGGGATCTGGGAAGGACCTCTCAGAGCCACTTCCTTATCCAGGCAGAGTCTGTGTGTCACCTCCCATCCCTTGTGAAATGGGAGAGGAGAGGCACAGCTGGGGGCAGGGCCAGGCCTCTGTGGGCACCCCATGGGCCGCCTGCGCAGTCACCATCATGGTTCCACTGCCGGCCGCCCCTCACCTGCCTCGGGTAGTAGGTAAACCAGGTCACCTCAGCTTCTCCTCGAGGGACGGGAGACAGCCTGAAACCGGGGCAGGTGGCAGAGCTTCTCTGGGGGAGCCGGCTCATTAGTTGTTTCTAAATTAGACAGAGGGATGGGGAATCACAGGGCCCGGGAGCCAGTCACACCCCAGCCCGAGTAGGTCTGCAGCTTCTCGGGCCTGGCTGTCGTGGGAAATGACGGTGGGGTTTGTGGGACAGACTGACGGGGGAGGGGGATGCCTTCAGCCAGGGAAGGCAGGGCTGTGTGTGTGTGCTCGGGCGTGCGTGCGTGTGAGATCGGGAAGGAAAGGCAGGGCAGTGATGTGGGTGAGTCTGCTGCCATCTAGGCCTGGTCCCCTGGTGACATGCTGTTCAGCAGCCTGCAGCCCTCCCCATGAGGCCACCGGAGGAAGGCTGTTTATGGGAGCAACCTGACAGGAAGCAGCCAGCCTCTGCAGCCCCCAAGGCCCCTCCTGGAACGAGGTTCCGGGCGGCTGCTGATGGGCGGCCCTGGGCACTGTGAACACCCAGTTAGGCCCACATTCCCGATCCCATAAGCGAGCCAGATGCTGGTGTCCACATGGTGGTGGGGGCATCACGTTGTCGTCTGCCCCCTTCCTCCCCCCTTCCCTCCATTACCCTCCCCACAGACCTTAGCAGCTTCCAGAAATGTCTGGGGGAGGCGAGCCTGCCTGCAGGGGTGGGAGGGTGGAGACTGATGGGTGGTGGTGGTGGGACATCACGCTGATTTGAGGCAGCCCCCAGAGCGCCTAGCTGGAGCTGAGTGGGAACAGGACCCCCAGATGGGGTGGGGGCCTCTCTTTCATGGCTTAGGGCTACTCTGAACCTCCTCATAGGGCAAAGGCGGGTGGGACAGGTGAGCTGCAGCCGGACCAGGCCAGAGCGGGCAGAGCACTCAGGGCCTGATCTGGATGCTTGGACCTCAGAATCGGACCCGCTCGCAGGCGGGGGCCCGAGAAGGACCCTGTGCACCATGAGGTCTGATGAGACAGTCAGCCAGCATGGCCAGGGCCCGGCACGAAGCCCAGGAACACCCTTCCTTGTACCCCCAAAACAGACAGGCCTTGCCCTAACCGGTTTGGCTCAGTGGATTAAGTGTCGGCCTGCGGACTCAAGGGTCCCAGGTTCGATTCCAGTCAAGGGCATGTGCCTTGGTTGCGGGCACTTCCTCAGTAGGGAGTGTGCAGGAGGCAGCTGATCGATGTTTCTTCTCATCGATGTTTCTAACTCTCTATCCCTCTCCCTTCCTCTCTGTGAAAAATGAATAAAATATATTAAAAAACAAAACAAAACAAACAAAAACAGACAGGCCTTCCTCACTCCCCCGCTCTGTATCCTCTGGGTTTCTCCTCCGCTGAACTCTGTGCTCCCTGAGGGCTGGGGCCTCCTCAGCCCCAAGGCTTGGCCGAGACACGAGCAGGTGGTCAGTGAGCAGTCTGGGCCAAGAGGGAGGTGGCCAGGGGTCAGGGTAGGAAATGCAAACCCAGCTGATCCCCCGGGAAGTAAGTGGGGGTGGGGGTACAGGGCTGATCCAGAGAGTCACCAGCACCTGTGCCCCATCCCCAGGAGGCATGTGCAGAGCTGAGGCTGGGCTGCCGAGCTCCCGGCAGGCTGGCCCATGCTGCATCTCGGAGACTTTCATTGCACCCATGTCACAGATGGGAAGAGTGAGGCCAAGAGGGCTGAGTTGCTCCCCAGGTCACCAGTCCTAAGCGATTGCGCTGACTCAAGTCTGCCATCGGGGCCTTGACTCAGCCACCTGCAGCTCCCAAGCTGGGTCCCTCAGGCTTTATGGGTCAGACCCAGGCAGCAGACCCCTCGTTGGATGCCCTCATGCAAAGACAGCCCCCCCCCCCCCCCCCCGCACGTGTGGACCCTGGCGGGGTGACGAGGAGCCTGCGGGAGGCCTCCCTGCCCGCCCACACATCCTGGAAGGGCTGCTGTGGGCTCGGCCAGCTCCTCATGTTTTCTGGCTGCAGAGAAAACCCTTTTCTGTCCAAGCCTGGCCCTGGCCCAGGTTCCGGGAGGGGCCTGAGGAGAGCCCGAGCCTCTTGCGTGGCCTGGGATGGCCCCCCCTTTCACATACTGCAGATGTCTTCCCTGGCTCTGCTCTGGCCTCGGGGTGCAGACAGCGCTCAGAGAAGGCCCACCCCTGAGCAAGAGAAAAGGCCCCAAATCTGCCAGCTCCCGGCCTGCGGGCCTTGCTGCTGCAGACATGCCCATGCTGCGTCCAAGTCCCTGCCTGGGAGCCTGCGGTTTGTCCCCTGGAGGGCAGGAGAGACGGGAGGGGAGGGGCTCTCAGCGAGGTCCCACCCAGGGCACCAGGACTCCGGAGGCGGGATGGTAGATCTTGCTTCTCTGAGAGCAGTGCCCACGCTGGCCCCAGTGCAGGAAGGGCAGCGTGGGCCTGGCTCTGAGCAAGCCCGTCTGGTTTTCTTCTCTGGCGAGTTTCCTGGGAGCCAGCTGCCCAACCCTGAAGCTTCCAGAATGCCCTGCAGGCCGAGCCAGGTCCTGCCCAGCGGCATGGCTGGAGGAGGGCTCTGACTCAGGCCTGGGACGCAGCTCTTGTTGGCCGGGAGCTAGGGGCTCGGGGCTGACCTCTGGGCCTTGATTCTTTCTTGTGAGATGTGACAACATCCTGGCACCACCATGCCAGGTTAGGCACAGGGGCAGTGTAGGCATCGACCCAGCCAGGGTGGGCACACCTGGACAGGCTGCCCACAGGCTGAGCAGTGCTGGTGTTGCCACCAGGGTCAGAGGCCACCTGGCTGGGCTGGAGGTTGTGCTCCATGCTGAGCTTCCTGGCCGGCCAGCCCTGCCCGGTTGGGAATTGCCGCACGTTCTGCTCTGGATGTGTGATTCGACCCTCCTGGGCCCTTTCTGGGGCCTGGCTCTCCAAGTCCCTCTTGGGCTCCATGCAAGGATCTAGCCAATCCTCGGAGGTGCCCAGCACGGGAAGGACTAGGGGTCCCCCAAGACTAACGCAAAGTGGAAACCACTCTGCAGCCGCTACGCGAGCAGAGGTCAGAGTTCCGGTCTTTCCGCCGTGTTGCTTGGGTGCCTGTTTTGAAAGGATAAATATCAAATCCTTTCTAAAGAAGTCTCCAGTGGCCACCCTGCTGGTGCACGAGGGTGTGCGGGCCCCCGATGGGCAACCTGAAAGCCCAGCCCTGCACCCTCCTCCAGGCCCCGGGAGGCCACCTGTGAGCCGGTCAGGAGGGGAGGCGTGTCGCCATGATCTTAGGCAGCTCCGTTCTCTGGGAGCCCATGGGCTCAGCCCAGCTGTCAGGAGCTTGGCCTCCTCCCAGGACCTTCCCCTGGTGGTGGAGATACCCACAAAGGTCCCATCCTGTTCTGGTTGGAAATCCAAGAGGAAGAGGTCTCCTCAAGTGCCCAGTGTGGCCTCCTCCCACCCCGTGCTGGGAAAAGCTGGGGAGCCGGGTCCACCTGGAGTGGGTCCCCCATGAAAGAGGGTCACTCTCCCTGCAGGGCCTGCAGGAGCAGCAACTGAGTCACCAAGGAAGCCATCAGCCTCGGGGGTGGGAGGTGGGGGAGGCTGCTGGTCCCTCAACACTGGCTAGTCCTGGAGATGAACAGTACATTTCACTGTGTGGCTGCCCACAACTTGGGCAGCCCTGGGCAGCTCCTGGGCCCCTCCAATCAGCCCCTGGCTGCAGCTGGGACACCATAGCTGGGAGGAGACACAGGGCTGCTGAGACTCCGGACCTGGGAAGAGGGAAACTCTCCCCCACTGAGCCACCACTGGCCCAGGTCGTGTCCTGCCAACCTCTAAGCTGGGGGCTCCTGCAGACAGAGTCGGGATGTGGCAGGTGACAGCCCGACAGGGAGGCCTTCAACAGCAGGTCGAGGGCCCATGCAGACAAGATGGTCACCACAGCGCCCAGTAATTTGCCTAATGAGGGAACAATCCAGAAGAATGATGACCGACCAAGAGCAGAGGAGGGGCAGCTGCCTCCTGGGTTTGGGAGGTGACTCTGGTAGAGGCAAGCTTTCCACTTGGGGGGTCTGTACACCTGCCCCGGTCATCAGCCTCGGAGCATCCAGCCGGAGCTGAGGCTGTTCCCTCATAGAACTGCAGCGCAGGTGCCAGGTTTGGAGAAATGGGCTGGCAGTCGAGAGGCAGATACCCTGGCCTGGCCCCCTCCCCACAGCCAAGCCCTCCCTATAGACCCACTGTCATCGCGGTGCCCCAGATTCTGCTTCTGGAAATACACTTGCAATTAAATCGGAAGGCCCAGGATGCTGCCCGGAGGGAAAGGTGGCGTTACACAACCTCATTAGCAGGGCTCCCAGCGGCAGCCACACAGGCCTGGTCCCAGCCCCCAGCCCCCAGGGGCACAGCTCTGAGAGGTTCAGGCTCCATCCCCAGCAGCATCCTGGCTGGAAGGCTGGAGGAAGGGCAGGGGGGGCGGAGGGGCCCTCAAGTCTTCATGTGGAGTAACAGCCTCTCCTGGCACAGTGACCGGACAGTGGCTTATCCAAAAGGAGGGAGGAGTTTTGCTGGGCATAGCGCCCTTCCTAAGGGTCCAGCCAGGGGGCAGCCAGGTGCAGCCAGGCTGAGGTCTGGATCCCCAGGATTGGGTGAAGAGTGAGTCCCTGGGAGGGCTTCCAGCGGAGAGGAGCAGGGATGCCTGGACAGTGACGGAGGGCAGGACTGAGGCCCAGACACAGGTGCAGCGAGGGAGCAGAGCCTCCGCTGGGAGGGGGCTGAGAGTTGGCCAGCCCTCCGGGGGTGGGGGGATCACATCCACCTTCTATCCATCCAGGTTAGGACACTGAGGTTCTTTATGGCCAATGCTGAACTGGAAAGGAGAGAGGGAGGTGAGAAGGAGAGGAGGGAGCAGGAGGGAGGAGGGAGGGAAGTGAGAAAGGCAGGCATCTAGAAAACTATACCCTGGGACTCTCTGGGCCTGGGGCAGGACTCTGTGGGTTGGCTGACCCTCTCGCTGCCCCTGCTGGTACCTCCTCCTGCTCCCTGGGCAACAGCTAGGTGTGGCTGGGCAGGTGGGGCTGTCAGCAAACCACGTCACAGCCTGGGACGGCCTGGCAGAGCTGAGCACTTGGCCCCCAGCCATGGGCAACTGGACACTTCTGTGCAGAAGATGTTTATGGCCCCTTGTCCAGGTGGAGCCATGCCAGGCCCTGTCCTGGGCAATGCCAGCCCCTCCTCTCGCCCTGCACACAGTTCCCTTTGCTAAGTGTCTTGCTCCATGGAAACTCAGAAGCCCCCCCCCCCCCCGCCCGCCCCCTGGCGTCTGTTTCCCTTGCACAGAGTGGGCCCTGCCTTCTTCGGGGACAGAGCTGTTCACCACCATGCAGAGCATCTGCGAACTGGACGCCACGTCCCTCCTGCATCCAGAGCCACAGGGATCATGGTGACCACTTAGCTGTGTCCCCAGGACTCCTTGTTGCTAGGTCTGTGCCTGCCCTGGGAGCAGACCGAGTCCCCAGCACCTGATGCTCCTGCCCTGGGAACAGGTGAGATTGGTCATGACAGGGATGGAAGGAGTGTGGACAAGAGTGGCGGGGACAGGCATCCACCCACACACGTTGGCTGTTGGAGCCAGAGCAGGGCCCAGCGAAGAGGGGACATTTGAATAAGACCTAATTGTTCAAAGGAGGCAGCAGGAGGATGCGAGAGTGTGAGAGCGTGTTCTGGGCAGAACAGCAAAGCACGTGCACAGGCCTGAGGCAGGGGCAGAGGGGGGCAGCAGGGACAGCAAATGTGGGATGTGGGGGTGAGGAACTGCAGACCACAGGGGCAAGGGCAGAAGGGAGTTTGGGGCCAGCAGGTGGGGGAACAGGACCAGCAGGGGCTGCAGTGGGGATGGGGCGTCTGAGCTTTGTGGTTTGACTCTCAGCCCCACCTGCACTGGCTGGGCTGCCAAGCGGCCCCAGGGGACCCTGCAAATTGGTTCAGGAAAACATGTTAAGGGTCCTTTGGATTCTGAGAGGACAGTCCGAGGGCACAGTCTGGACTAAGAATCAAGGCTCAGAGTGGCCCTGGGAGAAGGAGGGGCTCCTAGGGCCAGAGGTGCTGCAGGCCAAGCTGGGGTGCCCACTGTGGCCTGGGGGTGGGGGGTGGGGCGGAGAAGGCTTGGCAGTGGGTTTGAGATAAACAGCATCTAGTGTCTGTTCTGTTTCTCTGTTGACTAGAGAAGCTAAGCATTTCACTTCTCCTTTATTTAAATGGTTTTATCCTACCTTTGCCCTTTTTCCATGGGAATTTTTGTCTTTTTAAGTAGTTTGGAGCTCTTCATCTGTTGCAACTATTTCTTCCTATTTTTCACTTGGCTCTTAATTTATTGAAGGTATTTATTTGTACATAGAAAATTGTGACAATTGCCGGGTCTGCTGGCCGGCAGGCTCACCTTCCAGAGGGAGGGCATCTCTGCAGTGCGTAGGCTCCTGGAGCTCCCACTGCGATCGATAAGCCATTTACAGCTGCCGGAGGGGCCCCGAGTGGCATTTCGGTGGAGAGGTGTAATCAGCGGCAACCTTTGCGTCTGTCAGCCGCCTGGCTCGACCGCATGTCTGGAAGCCAGGCCCCCGCGTGACACTCGACATCCTTCACAGCAGCTGCAATCCTCATCCACCCGGAGGGGCTTGGGGGCTGCTGTCTGAGTCCTCCCATCACCCACAATGGGCCCCCCACCACCCACAATGGGCCCCCCACCTGGCCCTGCTCAGAGCCACAAGAGCAAGCCTGGGGTGTCACTCACAGCCCTGAGGAGCTGGTGGTGCGGGAACCCCTTGCCCTCACGCCTCAGCCCCCAGACACCTGAGCCAGGAAAGAGGGTCCTCAATGCCCACCCTCTTGCTGGCCGCCAACCTGTTCCTTATCTCCTCTCTCCACCTGCCCAGGGTCTCAGTCCACTCTGCCCTGAGCCCAACAGGCCCCACCCTCAATCCCACCCCCGACCTTCCTCCCCACAGCACACGCCTCTGACCGTGTGGTCCCAGTGTCCTCAAGGCCTTCGGGATAACCCAGGCTCCCAGGCGGCAGGCTACTCCGGACCCCATCCGTCGGCGAGCTTCACCCCTGCCTGCTCTCCACGCTGCCCCACCCCACAGCTCCAGGGTCTCAGGCCTCCCCTCCTCCCCTAGTACTCCAGGCCTGGCACGAAGCAGGAGGCAGTCAGGGCAGCTCAGTAAACTGACAGGTGCCCTCCTGGGTCCAGCGTCCAGTGACCTGAGCCAAGCTGGACAACTGTATCACTTCCCACACCCCTGGAAGCCACTTCTGGGGGTTTGTGGGCCAGGAGACTGACCACGCCCATCAGAGGCCAGGAAAAGAGGGCCGGCCATGCCAGTGTGGACTCGTCACCCCCAGGTCACCCCTCAAATGTTGCTTCTTCAAAAAGGCCACAGGGACCCCCAACCGGGTCACATCCTCCTCCTGAGTGTCCAGCACCCCCATAGCCTCAGCATTTATCACCGATGCTCCTCTATACCACGTGTCCTTCCTCTGCCCCTGGAGACCCTGAGCCCCCAGGGCGGGCATGTGTCTGTCGGCTCCCCATTCCGTGGCGGCCCAACAATGCCCTGTGCATGTGGGAAGTGGGGCTGGAAGGCATGTTCTTTGTCATGTCTGGGTTGTGGGCCCGCCCAGTGGTGGTGGGGAACCCAGAGGCTGGGGGCTCAGACGGCGCCTAGACACCTTGGGGAGCTTGGGGAGCGAGCTGACACCGTGTGGCCATTCAGGGAGCAAAACCCTGGAAGCTTTCCTGGAACCAAACCTGTAAATCCTGAAGACGCCCGGCAGCCGTGTGGCCAGGCCGGAAGTAGGCAGTGAGAAGCCAGGAGCCCACGCGAGGAAGTGTGGCGGCTGTGGAGGCTGAAGGTCCTGGAGGGAAGCTCAGGAACCCTGGGGGGCAGACAGGGTGGGGCTGGCACAAGGCCAGCGGCCAACGGGCCGCCTGCTCCCTCTCTGGCAGGAACTGGGTCGTGGCTCACAGTGGCTCTCGGAAAGCCGGTTTTAAATCCTTCCTCATAGAAGTTCTGAGAAAGGCTTCACAGGAAAGAACAGGGACATTGAAACTGGCTTTAGACCTGAAACGAACAACTCCAGCTGGGCCATAGGTTGTTTCATCCAAGCGACATCCTCTGCTTTGAACCAAATAGAGGGCAGGGGAAGCGGGGGCAAGCCTAAGTTTGCACAGCTTCCTGAGCGCTCCACCCCAGCCCAGAGGAGCCACCGTGCGAAAGCCCCAAGCACAGGGACCCCCACCATCCTCAGAGGCTTGAGTGGAACCCATGTGCTGGGTGGGCTCAGCACCACGAACCAGGCAGGGAGGGGGACACCTCTTTCCCCCCCCTTCCCCAGCCTGTCCCTGGTGCAGTGGCCCTGTGAGCAGGGCTCCCCAGGCAGACCCTGCAGTGGGGACACGCCCTGAGTGGCAGGTTGGGGGGCATGCCCTGTAGTAGGGCCAACAGGTTGGTTTGGCTTCCTCAATGGACTTGGAAGGATTTAAAGCCCACAGCCCTGGAGGATGAGCGTGTCCGGGACAGAGGGGTGGGAGACAGGCTGTCAGTCAAGTAGCACAAGCCAGAGGCTGCACCCCGTCCAGGGTCTCTCCTGCATGACTGATGGCCCACAGGCTGGTGGCTCAGGGGTCAGGACACTGAGTGGAGCAACCCGGGGTGGGTACCGAGCCATGCATCCACCCGGGGCCCGCATTCACTTCGTTTTCTACTCGGTCACTGTCGGTGCGCTGGGCAGGCATCCAGGTCACTAAAGAGCTGGCTCAGCCACGGGCATTGTGGGTCACACGAGAGAGAGCCACCGGCTTGGTCCCTATGCAGGAGTGGAGAGCCTGCCCAGGAGCTCCCAGCAGACCACACCATGAGCCTCCTCCACCCCCTCTGCCCCCTCCCCACACATACACACCAGGGCCGGGCCTGGCCAGGGCCTGGCAGCACAGGAACAGACTAGCGTAGGGTGAGCCACCTCGCCCTGTGCCCGCTGTCTGGCAGAAACATAGGAAGCCTCGGAATTATGCCCGATGCCTTTTTAATTTTTAAACAGGAAGGAATAACCCCACCCCTTGGAGCTGGGGTCCTGACACCATGTGGCATCAAAGACAGACTCTGAGTGGAAGTCAGCTGGGTGGACAGGGGCCAGCCATGTCCTGAGAGAAAGTCAAAGAGCATGGCCACCTGCATGTTGTGTGACTGTTTCCGATCCTGTGACACGCCCGGCCGGGGCGGCACAGAAAGACACAGCGGATTCATGGTCACTGGGCTGGGAGAGGGCATAACGGGCAAAGGCAGGGCTAGGGGTTCCTTTCTCCCGGGATGGAAATCTCACAGAGTTGACTGTGGAAGGGGTTGCGTGTGTTTGCAAATACACCAAAACCACCGAGTTGTGCACTTGAAATGGGCGAATTTAGGGTATGTGATCTATATCCCAAGAAAGCTACTTTTAAACACGGAAAGAGTGTTTCTCTCCTGGTCGTCGAGGTTCAGTGGTTGAGTGTCGACCTATGAACCAGGAGATCACCGTTCAGTTCCAGGTCAGGGCACTCTGCCTGGGTTTGCGGGCTCAATCACCATGTGGGGCGTGCAGGAGGCAGCTGATCAATGATGCTCTCTCATCATTGATGTTTCTCTCTCTCGCCTCCCTCTCTCTTCCTCTCTGAAATCAATAACACACACACACACACACATGCACATATTATATTTTTAAAGAGTGTTTTCTCAGAAGACATTTCTCAAGGCCACCATGGACCCAGGTGGGATCCCACATCAGGACCACGTGTTCACGGGGAGCCTGTTCCCCACCCCTCGAGTCCTCGCTGCCCACCCCAGCTTGACCGTGTCCTTGAGAAGGGCCGTGGCTACCACGGCTACGTGTGGACACATGTTGAGCTCTGGTCTTACTGGGGCGCGTCCTCGGTTGGTCTCTCTTCTCCCCATGCCCTCGACTCCGTGTCAGTGCGAGCCACGGACACGAGGCGTGTCAGATGTGAGGAGTCATGGAAACTTCCCACGATATTTAGGCCAAGATGAGTCAACGACAAAGGGAATCTTTTTTTAGATTTCTCCCTGGTAATTGACTTAAAAGGTCACATATTAAGGGTAATGATTCTGCAAGCCTTTCGATCAGAATAAGCTGCTCTGGGTATCGGGGCCCCGGCTCGAACGGGGCGGGGTTGGGTTATTCCTTCACTCTTTAAAAATTAAAAGTGCATCAGGGAGAATTCTGAGGCTACTGATTTTTCCAGCAGGAATGTCACTGGCCCCACACCCCTCAGTCACAGGGAAGTTTCCAGAAAGCAGCCTCAGTAACAGCAGCGCTTTCTGGTACTCAGGGCTGTCTGTCTTGTCAGCCGGACCCCTGGGTGGAGGGCACAGGGTCTCCAAGACCTGGGCACCCCACTGCTGGGCTCCTGCAGCATTTCCACCATCCCCCGTGAGGGTCCTTGCCAGGCACAGGATTGAGTGAGACTCCCCTAGCAGGCGCCCAGCATGGGTCAGTCTCGGCCAGGTGGGATGACTCCTGGAGGAGAGTTAAAAGTCCTGACATCCGGGCCACACCAGGGCCACACCCCAGGCCCTGGGAGCTGGACCTAGGCATTAAGGTTCCTATGAAGCAACTAGTCCAGGAGCAGCCAGGAACCACCGCAGACCGACTGCACCCAGAGCACCTGCCCAGGCCGCGCCAGGAGCCCCCAGGCCTCTGAGAGCCAGAGGCAGCCTTGGAGGTGCAAGGCCAAGCAGGGCCAGAAGGGAGGGAAGCACATCACGAAGCCCAGCTCTAGCTCAGGCCTCCCCAACATTGGATTCTCCACGGCCAAGTTCCTGGCCCTAGGCAGGTCGGGATGTTGCCTTGAGGGAGGCCCTGGAAACCAGCACCGCTGCCTTGGAAAGCAGCCCCCGTGGCCAAGAGGGCCACTCGGGTTTACGATGGGCATAAGCTCCCAGGAAGCAGAGAGAGGGCTGGCAGGTGGCCCCCTCCTTCCTGGACTGCAGGCCCCTTGGCTGTGGAGAGACAGCAGAGGGGCTGCCATCGGATTCCCAGCCATTTCTGCCAGGCTGGCAGCTGGCAGACATTCCTGCCGGGTCCTCATGGAAGAGTGTGTGCCCAGCTTTCCAGGTGTGGTGGGTTTTTGAGTTTCTCTGTCTTGAAGGGGGTTAGTGAGAGGTTTAAGAAAAGGTCTGCAGCAGGCGCAGCCAGCCAGATACTTTAAATGGAAACCTTTTTCTAAGTGATTCTGAAGTTAATGGAAAATAGCATAATGCTTTCCGTTCTATAAAATGGCTTTTATAAATCACTTTATTTTCCCTACTTCATAACATTCAGTTTTGAGGATGAAAAAACGCTGCAGGATCAACAAGGCATAATTTACTGTTATTATCCATCGTTAGGAAGCAATTTCTTCCCTAAATATAACAGCATCCTAGCACTTGAAGCTGACAAAACAAGCAAGGGACACCTCAGAGGCCGGGGACCCAAGGTTAGCACCCCATGAGCTGCTTCTCTGAATGACTCACACTTGGTGGGGTGCTTGGGAGGAGGAAGAGCAGTGACAGAGTGGGGTGCAAGGTGTGGGAGGCAGGGCACTCCAGGCAGCTTCGCTCTTCTGCGTCTGCTTCTCATGTTTGCCTGGTGACGGCTGCCCACAGTCACAGGGATCTGCCAGGAAAGGGGGTCAGGGCTTATAAGAACTGCCCTTCCAGCAACATCCTGGGGTCTTGGACCTGCTCCTCAAGTCCATCCATACCCCCAGCTCCAGGTACTCACTTCAGTCTCTACTCACTGCAGAGTGTCCTAGATTCAGGAGGCCCCCCAATGCTCCTACCCACTGCAGGCATCAGTGTCCCCACAGAGCCACCGTGTCTGCTGGGGGCCGCCCTGGCTGGCTGTCTTCCTCCTGCCCTCTCTGCTCCAGCCACACGGAGAGCTGGGGACATTCAAGACCCAGGGCTGGAGGCCCATCCATACCTCCCACTGGGCAGGAAGGTGCCTGGTAGGGAGAGGGGACATGGCTCAGGGTGCTTCCACTTGAGAAAATGCTAAAGACACTGCAGTTTACTCCCAAGGGGTCAAAGATTCAACAAATGCATGTGTGTGCACACACACCATCCAGGATATCACATAACGTGTGTGTGCGCGCATATATACGTATGTCCATACACACAGGCACACACAACCTCATTCATACGCACATGTACACACAACAACACATGAGCATACATGCCTGTACACAGGTCTCTTGCTGATCCCACTGCCCGCCCTGCCCCTTCCTGGAAGCAGAGGGGGTCCGGGCAGTGGGGTGCTCCTCACTGCCGGGGTGGCCAGGGACAGGGATCTGGGACAGGGCTCCACCTCCCGGCTCCGCCCACCTTGAGCCCTGACGACCTGCTCCAGAAACCCTGCCAGGAACTAATGGCCTGGAGGCTGCACACACCAAAGGGGTTGCTGGGGCCAGGACTAGCCTGGGACTCGCTGGGTGGCACCTTCAGGAACATAGTGCCAGGCAGGGACTGCCAGAACCAGTGGTGTCAGGGCTGTATGGGGGCTGGGGAAGGGAGAAGGTAGATGGCCCCAGGGGGCCTGGAAGCCTGCAGGGAGGGGAAGACCTGAGCCAGCCCCCTTGGACCTCCATGCAGCTCAGGGAGGTGAAGGTCAGGCCACATTCTTTGTGGACGCTGGAATTCTGACATCAGATTTTCCATGCTCGGCTTGGGGGCGGGGCCCGGAGCAGCGAGCTGGGCGGGCAGAGAGCCCAGGCTGCCCTGTCCTAGGATGCCGGAGGCCAGAGGCCCGAGGCGGGAGGGCTCCACTGGCCTGGATGGCCACGCCCCTGGGCCCAGGCTGCCGGAGCTTGGATGTCAGCCATCTGTCCTACAACTTTCTCATCCCAGCTCTGGGCCCTGCTGAGTCACGTGGGTGCTGGGTTAGGGATCTCTAAAAATAGCCAGCGGCTGGGGCCGGAGTTATTATTAGGCTGGGACAGAGCCCCTCCTCCAGGACACCCCCCACCCCCCAAGCCCCAGGAACAAGGAACTTGGCCCGGGCGGAGGGGCTGATCACTTAAGCAGATCCCTCCCTCCCGAGGCCCAGGGCTGGAGTCCCTCTGCCTGACTTCTTCCCTCCATGCCCACTTCTTCACTGCTTCCCACAGTGCCTGCGGGTGCTCCTGGCCCTGCACGTCAGTGTCCCCTGGAGAACCTGCCATGTGAAATGGAGATGTGGCCCCTCGTTCAAAAACGATTAAGACATTTCAAGATAAGCACGGGGCGCCTCTGAGCACGGTGTCCGGTGCGACTGCCCAGGCCACACCCAGGAAGCCAGCCCTGCACCCTGTCCTCACAGGTCATTTTTGTTACTCAAAGAGAGAAAGCCCAGCCACAGGGCCTGCAGGGGCTGGAGCTGCATCAGGGTGCAGGGGTCCCCAAGCACCCATGCCGGTCTGTTTCCATGGGGAAAACAACCGCCAGGCCAGCACTTCTCTGGATCATCCGAGCCATTCTAGCCATTCCCGTGACGTCATGGACCTTGGATGGTCCTCAGTGAAGGAGCAAGTGGTTTCCAGATGTAGCTCTTCCAGAACCAGACCGCAATAAAGGTGTGTGCTCTGAGCCCCCAAGAAGGGTGAGCCCCAAACACCTGGGGACACACAGACATGATGTGGCAGATCAGAGGGGCTGAGACACTGGGAAGTCATGGCCAAGTCTATCCAGGGTTCTGAGCTGCCACGATGTGGTGTGCTTCTGACGCCATGTGCTGGTGGCAGCCACGTGCTCACATCCCACGTGCCCCCTACTTGCCAGGAGGTGACGGGCCAGGAAGCCATCCACCCAGCAGTGACCACTGTATCCCTGGAGTAGATGACATTTAGGCCTCTGTGGGTGCTCTGGTTGGGGGAGGTTGGGGCTCTGACAAAGGGTCCATTCCCCATGGGAGGCCACAGGCCAACAGTCAGCCCCAAACAGGAGGAAACCGGTGCCTAAGGTGGGAAGATCCCTGGCCTGTGAGCGAGTGACCAGTTGATGGGAGAGCCATCTAGGATCCTGCCTGCTCAGTGAGCCCAGTCCAGTGCGACTGTTTCGTCCTGCACCTCCAGGAGCCCTCCGGAAACCGGAGAGGGACCCGCAGCATTGCACACACCCTGCCCTGCTTGTCAGCAGGAGCTGAAAGAAGCCTCAGTCTTTTTGAAGGGCTGTCTTCAGGGTGGCATTCTGGGGGACCCAGCTCTGGACACAGGGTCAGGAGGCTCCTGTGATGCGGTGTTTTAAGGACACTTGCCAAGGTCTCTATGGTGGGGCAGGCCCCACCCTCAGCCCTTGGTCCGTGTCTGGGTGTCTAGCCTGGGGACCCTGCAGACCCAGGGTGGGGGCACAGAGACAAAGAGAGGCTCAGGATGCAGACCGTGAGGTGGGTGCTGAGTTCATGACACCCCCGCCGGTCCTTTCCTAGCCTGGGGCAGAGGGGATAAGAATGGGCCCAACCCAGGGGCAACAGCAGATCCTGAGCTGTTGGCCAGGTGGGAGGGCAGGCAGGTGTGGGACCCTCCATGGCTGCCTGGCTCTGGCTAGTCCCCTCCTCTCATGCTGGAGCCTGGGACGGGAAGATGGAGGCAGCGTTCAGGGTGCTCCTAAGAGGGCCCACACCCTGCCCTGCTTTGTCAGCAGGAGCTGAAAGAAGCCTGTCTAACTGAAGGGCTGTCATCAGGGTTGGCCTTCTGAGGGACCCAGCTCAGTCTTCAGACATAAACCCCTTGGGGTGACCGTGTGACTCTGGGCCTTTGGGATCAGCAGCCTGGGTGGGGGCTATTGAGAGCTGGGGCATGTTCCGCCCGTGGTGGGGTAGTTTCGCTTTGTCCTAGCCACTGCCAGACACCTCCAGGCAGGCAGTTCGGTGGCAGAGGAATGTGAGGGTCCGGGCCCCCACCAGGCCTGGGCCCCAGAGGTGGTCATGGGGAAGATAGGACCATGTGGGCAGGCAGACTAGGATGGCCAGAACAGGGTTGTCCCCTCTCCGAGCCCCAGGCCCATGGCCCTGCTGGACACCCTACTCAGCATGTACATGCCCCGCCAGACCGGCTCGCTGCCCGAAGCCTGGGTGCGGGCTCTGTCGGCGGAGGATTCCGGCTGCTCGGCCCGATGGCCAGCTTCTCCATTTCATCACACCAAGAAATGGCATGTTCCTAAAACTTTTCACTTTACAGCTGTTTTTACTTTTTAAGTCCGTGCCTAAAATAGCCTGGAGCAGGGCCTTCTGGTTTGCTTTTCCGAGGTCAGAAGCGGTTGGCCATGTACCATCAGCCCGGGCGCTGGGAGGAGGGCAGCTGAGCCAGAAAGCACGGCTTTTATGTAATGCGTCACGATGCTTATATTCTAAGAGTCAAGTGAATGCTGGGCTGGTTCCACCAAGTTACTTTCTTTTCCGTGTGCCTGGGAGAACGCAGCGTGAGGACGCTGAGGTTTCTGTGCATTGACTGTTTCTCTCTCAGCCTTTTTACCACAACAGTACAACTCAGCCTGGAGTTGCACCCAGCACACACCAGGGGCCCCACCAGGAACCGGGTGTCCTCAGAACAGTCCTAGGGGCCCAATCCACTATGGTGGCCTACTTCCCAGATGGGGAAACTGAGGCTGAGAGGTGCAGTGGTTTGAGAAAGGCCTCTAAGCCACCCAGCCTCGGGGAGGACGGGGGTGACGTGAGGTACCATGCCTCCAGAACCCCAAAGGAGAGGGCAGTGGATCTTCTCATCAGTCCACAGAGTCAGGCTGCCCCTGGGTGCCTCCTGTGTCCCCCTCTACCCTCAGGGCTCACTTTCCTGAGGGCAGTGTCCTGGGCCAGAAGGTTCAGAAGGGAGCCCAGCAGAGTCCGGAGTGCCCCTTAGGACACACCTCAACCTGACCAGCCCTGGAAGAGGGCCCCTGGGCTCTGCAGGTGCAGGTGTCAGGTGAGGTGGTCCCTCAGGATAATGGAGAGCACCAAGCCCCTAACTGAGCTGGTCACAAGTTAGCTCGTAGATGCCAAGGAGCCTGACTCCCCAGGCTGCCTGGGGCAAGTGACAGTCAAGGTCCAGTTTAAAGCAGGAAGAACAGGTCAGACCGAAGGCCAGCTGGAGGCCTGGGGGCACCTGGGGTCTGTACAGGCCTGACCAGATGCCCTCATGCCATCAACCACTAGGGGCAGAGAGTCTTGCCCGAATGGCGGAGCGTCTGCAGGCTCTCATGGCTCATAGGGTCCTGGGCCTTGGGCCTGGCCTCCCTCTCCTCCTCACCACCCACAGCTGGAGGCAGGAGGCTGAGGCCCCCTGTCTGCCAGGGGGATTCTGGGACCCTCCCTTCTCTGTCCAGCTCTGGTCCTTCCCCCACCTATGCAGTGGTGATGGGGCCGACCACGCCGAGGCCCTTCCAGGGACCTCGTTTCCCCGAGCGCCGGTGCTCCCGCCCTGCTCTCTCTGTGCAATGACTATTTCTCTCTCAGCCTTTTCACCAGAGCAGAACGCAGCCTGGGACTGCACCCAGCACACACCAGGGGCCCACCAGGCACCGGCTGTCCTCGGAACAGTCCTGTGGGCCTAAGCCACTATTGTGCCCCCCTCACAGATGGGAAGCCGTCCTCCACAACCAACTGTTTGCTCCCCAATCTGGTTAGCGTCATGGTGCTGTGGCCTCCTCTCCTGCGTCCTTGACAAGCAAGGCGGTGAGTTGAGAAAGTGCTAGAAAGGGGTCAGGGGTGCCGGTTCTGTATCTCCCTTGAAATGTCAGGGACTCCTGTCTGTTTTGTTTGCTTGGTTTTGGCTGGAAAAGGCGGAATCTGCAGTTTCTAAGCAGGCTTTGAGTTTTACATGAATCTTTTCATTAACACAGCTGTTCCACTAAATGGATCCTAGACTCGTTTTAAGGTTGAAAGGTGAGGGTACCAGCTGCTGAGTGAGTCATTGTGCCATCTGCAATTCTGCTGCTAAATTTTGGCAATTTATGCCTGCCAGCCCATGTCAGCGTCGGCAGAAGGACACTGGGTGATTCAAGCAAAACAAAAACTCGGGGAGATGGTGCAAGTGAGGTGCCGGCTCCCTCAGCCTTCCTCACATGGCTGCAGGGCTGCCGGGTGGGCTTTTTCCCTTAAGGAATTGCTTGAGCCCGGCTGGCATGGCTCAGTGGTTGAGCATCGACCTATGAACCAGGAGGGCGAGGTTCGGTTTCTAGTCAGGGCACGTGCCCAGATTGTGGCCTTGGTCCCTAGCGTGGGACATGATTCTCATTCATCATTGATGCTTCTTAGCTCTCTCTCTCCCTCTCCCTCTCCCTTCCTCCCTCAAATCAATAGAAAATTGCTTGAAATGGTTTATTCCTGAAAATATGTCACTTAAAAAATTATGATAGGTCCTGTTGTGAAGTAAATACTTTACTTGATTCATACTTCAAATAGTAGTTAATTAAATCTATTCATGGTTTGGAAAAAACAACTGTCATTATTTTTCATTCTCTGGCATATCTTAATTTAGCTTTAAATAGCATTAAAATGGCCATTTCCAACCTGTTCATGTGATCACCTGCCTGAAAAATCCAAGAGACGGTGTAATAAGTCATTAGATGGAGAAAACTAGAAGTGGTAGCTTTCAAATGTTAAATATACATTTAGGTTAGTAGCATTTCTGTGTATAAACCACACTAGTTTGAATATGTGATAGCAGATGATCCTGATGACAGTACAAAAGATTAAAATACGCGAAAATAATTTAAGAAGTGTGAGTGAGATTTTTTTAAAAGGCAATTGCACTGAATACACAGAAGAATTCTTGCATTCATAAAAAGGCCTGTTTTTGATGTTACCATGTTTTAACTTTATAATTGAAGGGATAATAAAAACTTCCTACCAAATAAAAGAATGCTTCCTATAATATCAGAATACTCTTAATAGGATTAACAATATATTTTTGGTTCATTGAAGAGACCAAAAAAACCCCCCCACCAACACATAAATACCTACAAGAGGAAAATGAAATAGTTGTTTTTTTATTGGTATTTCTTATGAGACTTGACTTTTCCTCAGTTGTGAACCAGGCTGAGTGAAGGGAGCTGGTGTGAGGAAGGCGGTGCTTCTGTCTGTTTAAATTAGAATTATGCTCGACATTCCTGTTTTTAGTCATGAACCTGTTTCAATAAGGTAGTACCAGCTAGAAATAAGCAAATATTTTAAATAGAAAGATATTTTAAAACACGTTGCTTTTGTAATGAAGGTAAGACCCAGTGTCTCCATTTACTCTAAAAGGATAACCTACATTTGGGATGAAGCTGGAATGACATTTGGCCACAAGTATATAGAGCTCAAGTAGTTAATTTCATAATTGCCCTCAAATATATGAAATACCATCTCAGAGGTCGTAGCAATCACCAGTTCATATCTCTCTCTCTCTCTCTCTCTCTCTCTCTCTCTCTCTCTCTCCCCTCTCCTCTCTCTTTCTCTCCCCCCTCTCTCTCCCCCTCTCCCTGTTTCCTTTCTTTTTCTTTTTTATTTCTCTCTCTTTCTCTTTCTTCATTTCTCTCATTCTCTTCCTCTTTCTTCTTTTTCTCAGAACAGCTAGTTTCAAAATATATATAAGAGGAAATATATAAGAGGAAAATGAAATAATTGTACCCAGGACACACTTTCCTGTACCCAGGACACATTTTCGGACTGGGACCATCCACCGTGAACACGACGAGGTAAATACAGAGGAAAGAGCCAGGTGTCCCGCAGGAGCGTGAACTTCCCAGGACCCATGAGGGGCCGGCAGGGCGTGGCTGACTCAGTGTCCTGCCAAGTCCTCCCCAGGCCAAGTGCTTCTTCTCAGGCCCTGAGTGACTCTTGCTCCCTGACACCAGACTGAGTGCTGCTGCCACTTGTGACTGGCCGGGGCCACCAGCTCCCTGGTGCTCACTTTCAGCGAATGGAAATGACGTTCTTAGTCTTGGGGGAAGGCCAGCCGTGCCTCCGCTCCCCCAGCCGGCCAGCCCATGCCTCTCACCCCCTACGCCACAGTGTCTTTCTGTCACCCTCCTTGCAGTTCCCAAGTGGAAAGTCTCAGGGAAGCATCCTGCCCTCAGCGCCGGCCTCCCCTCCCCCGAGTGGTGGCTGAAACTGCCCTGAGCCGACTGAGAAACTGACCCTCAAAGCCAAGTCCGAAACCCAGCCCAGGGCCACCGGCTTCTTTCCAGCCCTCGGAGTACTGGCCACCAGCATCCAGTGACCGCAACGCGCCATTGTTTCTACCACTTTCCTTAAAACAAAGGAAACCACACGCTGACGGTACGTTATTAGCGTGGGCCTACCAAAGCAAACCGTAGTTAGCGGCTCAAAACAAATCCCTGCAAGACGAATTCTAATAGAGAGAGAGATGTAATGTACGCAAGTAGTGAGATTTAATTTTGAACGGGCCACTGCTCCGAAGAACGTAAAAATGTAACAGAAGGGTATCTTCTCGTTGAACCGTTGCAACTCAGTGAGATCCTTGCCTCTGAGTTCACTGCTTACTCGCCCCTGTGCCACATGCACTTCCAGTTTGGCTGCCGCCAACAAGCAAACCCGCTCGGAGCGGCCTCGGAGCGAAGACCCGCGAGTCGCAGACTGCTGTGGAGGAAGGGCCTAGACACTTGTGGGCTTTTTGTTTTGTTTTTTTTTGTTTCTGTTTCTTTAAAAATAGTGCCAGGATATGTTTGAAGTCTCAAGGATTTGAACAATGGACAATGGAGATGACTCTTTATAAAAGCTGATTTCATTAATACAAAGTTGCAAAATAGAAATTACAGTTGAGTTGAGAAGCCTTGGAAAACATAGGCTGTTGATTGCCAACACCAGCAGCGCTGATTGTCGGAGCGGGAGCTGGCACTTCTTCTAACGTGGGCATCGGGAGAAAATCTCGGCGTTCTTGCTTTCCCTCTGAGGGAGCCCACGAGACTGGGCGCTTGGCAGCTGGAAAGGGCGTTGCCAGCTCAGAGACAGGTTTCCGGCATGGGACTTTCCTGACTTCGTCTTCGTTATGATTTGGGACTCAGTGATTCTGGAACCTACTTGCCCTTTGGAATGAAGGGTTTGCCCCTCGCTGGGATGTGTCCCTGAGCAGAGGAGCGTTACCCCAGCAGGTGTCCGAGAACAGCCCCTGCTCGCCGAATCCTGGGGCGTGCACCAGTTCCTGCCTGCATCATTTCATGTAAATAAATTTGGCCCTGCCAACGTCTGTTTCTGCCAGAGAGAAGTTCACGGCTTCACCCCACAGACAGGCCCCACGTGCGGCCACGTGCACCTGATTGCAGAGGCAACCAAGAATCCAAAAATCATTCTAATTTCCTGCACAGTCTGTGGATGGCAGGTTCGGGAATGCTGACATTGTAAGTGGCAGAGGAGTCCAGGGTTCAAGGCTCCAGCCTGATGGGGTCCTCAAACCTGTTGGGAACAATTACGGGCTACGTGGGCTGTATGGATCTGATTAACTTATGGAACTGATTTGCTATAGGAGCTGAGTAAGGACCTACCCAAGGAGGAGCTCGGAGGACCCGTGAGAGCAGAGTGGGAGTCTCGTGGACTGATGAGCGCCAACATGGTGTACCCTCTCCGTTCTGACATTTCAACCCACCTTGTTTTGGAGCCTTTATTGCAGGAGTCTCGTACCTATTTGTTACACGTATTCCTACACATTTTAATCTCTATGCTGTAATAAATGGAAATGATTTGATTTTTTTTGTCCAAGGTTCATTTTTGATACATAGCAATACAATTAATTTTTGAACATTGATTTGTATTCCCTGACCTTGTTACATTCACTTATCCAGTAGCATTTTCTGTAGATAACTTAGGATTTTCTTTAAAAATTTTCAGAGAAGAAGGGAGAAAGAGAAATAGAAACATCAATGATGAGAGAGAATCATCGATCAGCTGCCTCCCACACTGGGGATTGAGCCCACAATCTGGGCATGTGCCCTGACCAGGAATCCAACTGTGACCTCCTGGTTCCTAGGTCAACCCTCAACCACTGAGCCACACCAGCTGGGCAGATGCCTTAGGATTTTCTATGCAGACGATCATGTTGCTTGAAACCAAAGGCTGTTTTGGTTCTTTCTTTCCAAGCTGTATGCCTTTCATTTCTTCTTCTTCCTTGATTGTACAGACAGACTTTTGAGTTCAGTGCTGACTAGACTCGTGAGCGAGCGCTTTGTCAGCACCCAACGTGATGTGAGCTGGGAAGCTGTCGTAGTGCACGTTATCAGTTCCCTTTATTTTCACTTTTCGGAGAGGTTTGTGTTGTCGTTTTTAATCACAAAAAGAATGTTAAATATTTGTCAAATGCCTTTTCTGAATCAATTGACCTGATCATGCAAAGTTGGACGCATCCTAAGTTACAACACCAGAGTGTCACCCTCGAGGTGAATGCGAATGTAGCTGTCGGGTGACTGCTACCCGGGCATTCGACCACTTTGGGAGTTTTCAGTTGCACCAGAACACACTTGCATAACGATGCTGGGTTTACAAAGAGGGGACAGCGCATGATCAGAGGGTCCAGTGCGGACTGAGTATAAGCAGCACCCCTTCCGTCAGGATAGTCACAGCTTGTTTTATGTGGGGTGACGTGATGAGTGACTGCTCCTCCTCGTCCTGCTCTGCGTGCTGCTCTCTACTTTGCAAACGTTCTCCGAAGAGCATGTGACTTTTATAAGGAAATGCCCTGTACGTGGGCACAACGCCACCTGATCAGAGTGACCCTCACGCGTTTCTTGCTTGTTCTCTTGCTGGAATCTCAGCTTCTTGAGGACACTTGCCATCCACCCTGGTGTTCAGAATGGTGCACAGCTCAGAAAGGGTGCTCGAGAAGGAATGAATGAGTGACTGGGTGGTTGGAAGCTTAAGCTATACGGGTGCTGTTGATGACCACTGGGCTTGGAGTCTGGCTGGGTTCTGTTCTTGGCTGTGTACCTACTGGCTGTGGAAAGTCAGCCAGCTTTTCAATCCTGAATCCTCGGTTTTCTTTATCTATAAAACAGACATCCCTCCTACGGCTGCTGTGAGGACTAGGAGTGACTATTGTAAAGCACCTCACACATGGGTGGGTCCTGCATGGTGATCTCTATTGCTAAGCGGGGCCAGGGAAGGAACCTGCAACCCAGGCATGTGCCCTTGACTGGGAATCAAACCTGAGACCCTTTGGAATGTGGGCCAACCCTCCAACCACTGAGAAACACTGGCAGGGCAACTGGTTACCATCTTAAACCAAGCGATGATGTGTTGTCCCTTTAAAACACTTTACAGCATATTGTTGTTTAACAAAAGACTCGGGCCAATCTCCCTCCTGGGAGCCCAGAGAGTACTGGCTGAGCAGGCTGGGTTGGAGCTGGCTGGCTCCTTCTGAGGAACCCGTCACAGATTTGGCTGCCTCCACCTCCCCTCCTCTGCCCTCCCACACGGAGGGGTTGGGTCCAGATGCCAGCGGGGACAGGCCTTGCTTGCAGCCCGGTAAGAGGGCTTTGCAAAACCTATTATTATTATTTTAGCAAAGGTAACACACCAACACGGGACAACATCCCGAAGGTGAAGAAGGGCATATCGGACAAGGAAGCCGCCTTCCCCAGGACTGTGTGAACGTGGCTTTAACAGGGGCGATGTCGGTGCTCATTCTCTCTCTGAAAGTCAGGCAGCCCCGGGCCAGGCCTGGTGATGGTCTCGTGTGTCATTGGTTCACGTGATGCGCGTCGAGTGTTTCTTCGTGGTGGCTTCCATCAGACTGCAGAGGCCCAGCTCTCAGGTCCATAGTGAGACGGGGGATGCGAGGGGAGCTCATGAGGTGCAGTGGTGGGACCGGAGGTCTGATGGAGAAAGGGCCTTTGAGAGGCCCAGGGCCCTGAGCTGGCCACAGTTCCTACTGACAGCTAGCGGGTGTATGGGAGGAAGGGGCGGATCTGGAACCTGCTCCTGCCTGCTGGGTTTGACATGCCCTTCCCAGGAGAGCTGTCAGGCAGGCGCACGGAGGAAGTCTCAAGGGTGGGCCCGATGAAGTTGGCCAGTAAGAAGTGCACATAAGGAAGGAGGAGCCAGGATCACCTAGGAACCCAGGACCTGGGGTGGGGCACCAGCAGGAGCCAGAAAAAGAGACTGAGTGGGGTGGGCAGTGAGGGGGAAGACCAAGGGTGCAAATGCTATGCTCTGCAGGGCAGACCCCATTTTCTGCAGGGAGTCAGGCATGTCAGCCATATTGAAAGTCAGGGGAGACTGGGTGTGGGAATGGGCAGCTGAATCAAGGGCCAGTGATAACTGTGAGGATGCCCAAGTGGGGTGTGGGTCTGAGCCTGGAGGTGGCAAAGACAGGTTGACTTTTAGGAGAAAGTTTACAGCCAAGGGAGTGAAGAAAGGGGTGTGGGACAAAGGAGGATTTTATAGGATCCGAGACACTGCAGCATGCGTGTGAGCCGAGGACAGGACCCAGGAGGCGACGGCAGGACAGAGGAGGTGCAGAGTAGCCATCAGACGCTGGTGGGCCTGCTGACTCAGCAGGAAGACGTCAGGCTATTTAGGCGCAATCTCAGAATAATCGAGTCAGTGCGTGTGCAGGCATGTGTGTGCAGGTGTGCATGCTTCTGCCCAGGGAATGCTAGGGTGTGAGGGAGAAAACAGCCCGAGGGGAGGGGAGGTGGCAATGCTACTACTTAGGAAACAGGTTCCAGGCGTCCTCAATGTCTCTACATTTGGTTTCTACTCAGGGGATCCTTGGCATGTGCTGACCTTGTAAGAAAGTAAAACCAGAGATGCTGTATTAGTCAGCTCCAGCAGCCGTAATACCAGGGGCAGCCGAAACAATAAGAAAGGTATCTCTGTGTTCTGGAGGCCAGAGGACAAAGGTCAAGTTCCCACAACGTTTGGTTTCCGGTGAGGGTGCTCTCCCCCTCGCTTGCAGACCATGCCTTCTCATTGTGTGTTCACATGACCTCTCCTTCGTCTTCTGTTCAGGGGCAGGGAGGAGTGGGAGGCCAGAGAGTGCTCTGGGGTCTCTCATAAGGACACTAACGCTATTGGAAAAGGGCCTCATCCTTATGACTCCATTTAACCTTAATTGCCTCCTTAGAGGCCCCATCGTCATGTATAACCACACTGGGAATTGGGGCTCCAATCTAAACTATGAATTTGGGGGGACATTATTCAGTCTGAAGCCCACATTCACTGAAATTAATTAGACACTGGTTTCTAAGTCAAATAAGTTTTGGTATTTAGACTGAGTGCCACTGTAAGCAGGGTCCTCGGATGCATTGACAAGGAGAGGTGGTGCCTTCCCTAGTGAGGGAAGGTGGCCCCGCAGAGCCTGCCCAGCGGGGTCCCCAGCCTTGGCAGGTGATGTCTGTCTGTCTGCTTTAATAGAACAGCACTCACATCTCCTGATGCCATTGGGCACTGCCACTCACTTGGAAGCGGAAGGCTGGCCTTGCTGGAGCCCAGTGCCAGGGGCTCTGCTTCTTCTCAGTGACACTCTCCATCCCTAAATTGTGCCCCCCGGAACTCTGGAAACCACCCTGTCCAGCTGGGCGGCCGGCACACAGGGCTGTGCGCTCTGGAATCAGCCCTGTGGGAACTGAGATGAGTGTTAGTGTCTCATAAGGATTCAGCAACTCAATTTGGAAAGCGGGCTGATGATGTTTAAGTATTGATTACAAATGAATTGATATCGATGGGTAGAATAAAGTGTATCATTAACGTTACTTTTGGCATCAATTACTTGTTACATGTTGTAAGTGTAGCTGTCAGGACATTTAGCTTTACAAATGTGGGGCCCCCTCCTTCCCAGGCCGTGACCAGCAGCACCGCGGTGCCCAGGGCGGTCCCAGCACTGGGACTCGCTCACCTCACCAGCAGGGCACGTAGTGCCTCACCGAGCCCACTGCTGGCCTCCGGGCACCACCTGGGTCCCAGCTGCACCTTCAGCTGAGCCCCCTCCACACACCCGCCAGGCCTTTACCTCCCCTTCCCCCCTCGCCCCCGCATGGCCTCTTGTTCTTCCACTTCTGAGGGTCCTGAGAGGCAGATGCGAAGCCACGTGCTCCGGCTCCCGGGGCGCCGCGGCACTGCACACGGGTAACCTGAGCAACTCGGGGTCTAAGGCCCATCGGGCTGGGGAACCACGCGCGGTCCCTTTAAGGAGCACCCGCTAAGCCGGACCGTGACGTCAGAGCAGTGCGGAAGGCGGAGTCAGCGCGCGGCCAAGGCGCGGGCAAGGGGCCTGGGTGGATTGGGCGGCCGCTGACTGACAGGAGCACTGGCCCACGCAGCCCAGGCCGACGCTGGGGCGCCCCTCGTAGGCCCCGCCCTCGCAAGACCCCGCCCGCCCCAGGCCCCGCCCCCAGGCCCTGCCCTCTGCGCATGCCCCGCCCCGCACACGCCCCGCCCCTGCACGCCCCGCCCCCGCCCCAGAGCGGGCCTCGCCTCAGTGCTCGGCGGCGGCGGTTCTGCGGGACTCTGGCGGCGGCGCTCCTAATGGCTGCGCACGGGCCGCGGTGAGGCGCCGGCGGAGAGCGACGGGCGCGGGCCGCGGAGCAGCCAGAGCGAGCGTGCGCGCTGCCGGACCCCGGCCAGGCCCGGCCCGACCCGCCGAGCCCGCGATGCACCCCGGGGCCGCCCCCCGGCGCAGCTGACGCGCGCCCCGCGGACACCGGCCGGCCGGCGGGCCAGGCCACGATGGCGGGGAAGGCGGCCGCCCCGGGCACCGCGGTGCTGCTGGTCACGGCCAACGTGGGTTCGCTCTTCGACGACGTAAGTGCTTTGGCGGCGCCGGCCCCGGCCCTGAGCCCAGGACCCGGGGACCCGGATCTGAGTCTTGGGATTCAGACCCAGAGCCCTGGGACCCGGACCCTGAGCCCCGGGACTCGGGCCCTGAACCCTGCCGGGACCACCCTGCGACCCCGAACCGCAGACCCTAGTGCCCCGAGCTCTGCCTGGAACCCGGAATCCTGGTCCCCCAGACCAGCCTCCAAACTCCATAGGCGGAGCCCCAGCCCCTGAACCCAGGCCCCCGAAGCCTGACCCTGGAGCCCTCGTCCAGGAACCTCAAACCCCTCACCTGGCGCCAATCCCGGCCCCGGAATCTTGACCCCAAAACCTTCACTCTGAACCCGGGTCCCCAAACCGCAGCCCCTGACTCGCGGCCTCTGCCGGCTGAGCCTCCACGGCCCTGGCCAGCCTGCCTGTCTCCCTGTCTGTCTCCCTGTCCGTCTGTCTCCCACAGCCCCCGGGGTGCCGGCACCTCGCCTTACCCGCACCTTAGTGTCTCCCTAGTCCCGGGCGAGGGGCTGCCCGGCTGTGCTGCTGCTCTAAGGAGAAAGATGCCCAGAAAGGGATGCTGTGGCTGCGCCGCCCTCCACCTTCCCGGGGCTCCCTCCCAGGCCCCAGGCCGCCCCTGCCGTGAGCTCCGAGGCAGGCCAGGCTGACCTAGTTCGGCGGTTCGGCTGTTGGTGCTTACACTGCCAACCCGAGTAGAGCAGCATGGGCTCCGAAGGGGCGTGCTTGTGAGAGGAAAGGGGGTGGCACCCCCCGCCCCTCCCCAGGGGAGCAGGAGGTGCCCGTCCGTAGGTGGTGTGGACCCCCCACGCCAGTGTGACTGAGGCTCCGGGGTGGGGAGGGGGCATGGCTTCTTGCCCTTTCCCCGGCAGGGACCGTGGGTGAGGTGTTTCGGGGAGCTAAGCCGCGTTCTGGGGAGGTTTGGGGAGGTTATTAATAAAGGGTAGGCGCTATTTTTGTGTATTTCTCATTTTAACTTCCAGGAGCCCCTGCTGGAGATGAACTGCTTTCCCTCTGACTTTGTCCCAGACAACTTCATCTAGTTTCGTGTTTGATAAATTTCTTCAAAAGTGCCCGGGATGGGTGTGTGTCTATATATTTAGCAGTCTATTCTCGGCTTTCCAGAAACATGCCACTGTACCATGGTTTTGCTCGGATGATTCAGATCCGTTAGCTGTGGCTTCAAAGCCTCAGAAATGTCAGGAAAATGAAGCATGGTGGGGGCGGGGGGGGGGCATTTCGGTCTCGGAGAGAAAAGAATTTTGCTGCGCAAACATTCTTCCCTGTAATCTTTGATTCTGACTTCTAGCATTTTTGTTGTGTTTCTGCTGTATACACACAGTTCTCTCTGTTGACATTCAAATAGGTAGCTTCATTTACTCACGTTCAGCAGCATGTTGTCTTTGAATTTTCATTTTCTTAAATGCTTTAAGGAGTTTTTGCATTATGTTTACATCTGGAGGGAACATTTGTTTTTGAAAACAGTGCATAGGTTAATTCTGCAAGATATCTTTGAGTTGAAGGGCTAGTCAAGAGGTATCTAACACAGGTTTCTTTTTTAATTTAAATATACTTTTATTGATTCAGAGAGGAGAGGGAGAGAGAGATGGAGACATCAATGATGAGAGAAAATCACTGATCAACTGCTTCCTGCACGCCCCACACTGGGGACCAAGCCGGCAACCCAGGCATGCGCCTTCGACCGGGAACCGAACTGTGACCTCCCAGTTCACAGGTCGATCACTGAGCCACGCCAGCCGGGCTGTAACACAGGTTTCTTACTGTGTGGAGCCTCCCGAGGGACACTGTCTTCGAATGACATGTGCCTATGCTGACCAACAACACTCTAGACGGTGCTGAGGCCTGGGAGGGATGCTTTCTTGACAGTTTCAGCATCTGGGAAACCAGCTCCAGGTTGGGCCCAGAGCACTGCCCCTTCCTGGAGGGTAATGGATGGAGGAGGAAGGTGTCTGAGTTAGAAACACACGTGCCCTGCTGTGAAGGAAGGACAGCTTGCCTTTTGTGCACAAGTCTAGGTGATGTGTTTTTGCTTTAGTGGTTTTATTGTCTTCTCTTGTTGCCCTCCCCCCCCCCCCAGAGGTGACCTCTGTTGAAGTCTGGATGTAGACTTTAACCATGTCTTGCCCCTAACACCCTACTCTCATCTCGTCAGTGCTCCTGGCTCTGTTATGTCTCCATAGAGGGCCCTCAGGTTGCTCCTCACCCTGTGATGACAGACGAAGGTGTGATAAATACCTACACTGCCTTGGTTCTCAAATGTTTGCCTCTTGCTTTCTTAAAAATTATGGAGGACCCCCAAGCGTTATTAGTTATGTAGGTTACAGCTACCAGTATTTACCATATATCAATAGGTAGAAGCAGAAAGGCTGAAGCTGAGAAAGTTGCATTAGCTGTGAGGACGTCACTGCACCTCAGACGCCCCCTGGAAAGCCACTGTTGACTCAGGAGACAGTGGGATGGAACGGGAAGTCATTGCATTGTATTATTACGAACATGGCCATGACCAGTTAACCACTCACCAAGTCTGGGCCTTCCTTCCGGTGACTCTGCCTTAGCTGTGGCCCTTCCCAAACCTGCAAGCCTATCTCCCTGCCTGGGCTTCTGGACATGGCTGGGGTGCCTGGGTCTCTTCCAGGTTCACGGAGAGCCCTGTGGCTGTTCTGTAACCCCCTGGGACTCCCACTTGCCTGGAAGGTGGTGGCAGGGCTATGCGCCTAATTAATGGTTTTCCTTGGGGTGGCTGGATTTTGAGAAGTGACGTTTCTAGCTTTAGGCTCTTTACGTTTTGGCTAGGTGTGAACTGAGAGGGGAAGTTTCACAGCCCAGGTTTCAGAGCTGGTCCCACCCTTACATGGTAAGGCTGTTTCTTAGGAAGGAGACCTAGCCAGGCAGTAGGATTTTGAGAACACAGCTTGCTTTCGGGTGTCTGCCTGTAAGGACTTTATCCTGCTACTTACTCGGGGCTAAATGTCAGCTTTGAGCTAATTTCCCTTTTTGCTTGATCAACCCCTGTGCAGCCCTCTACTCAGGGGTTGCAGACCAGTTGTGCAACTGGGCTCCGCTGAGGATCGCTAAGGAGGCTGCAGGCCTCCCAGGGCCTTGCAGACAACAGGTGTCTGTGAGCTGCTGCCCTGGGCTGAGCAGGGTGGGTGGCACCTAGGACACGATCCCTCTCTTCCCTGCACCAGCAGTTTTGCCCTCCTTGCTCTAGTTGTAGCCCCACCCCCAAAACTCCCTGAATGCCACTGCCTCTCCTGCTGCTGCGGAGCTTCCTCACTTCCATCACTCGCTGCCTGCAGCGTGGGCTCTGCTTGCTGCCCTCAGCCTTCTTCTCCCAGCTCTGCCCAGCACAGCAGGCTTGGTGGGGTGCACTGGAACCCGTGCCAGGGGGCCTCTGACGGCTGGGTCCCTGCTTGTTCAAGGACTGCTGTTTGGTGATGGCTTCACTGAGATGGCCGTCACACACCATACATTTCAGCGTGTCTGTGTTCGACCAGTGGTTTACTGTATCCATAGAGTTGTGCATCTCTCACCAGCCAATTTTAGAACATTCCTTGTACCTGAAAAGGAAACTCAGTAGCCTTAGCTATCCCCCTCCCCATTCTCTCCATCTCCTTGAACCCCAGCCTCTGGCAACCACTGGTCTCTTGTCCATGTCCAGGACATTTCCCACATGGAGTCCCTCATGTGGCCTTTTGCATCTGATTTCTTTCCCCAGTGTGTTCTCAGTGCTGGCTTATGTCAGAGCCACATTCCTGTTCAGGATGAGCGCTCATCTCCTCTTGGACACACCAGTCTGTTATCTCCCATCCATGATGGGCACCTGGCCTGCTCCACCTGGGCCATTAGCAATAGCGCTGCCATGAGCATTCATGCCCAGGTTTTTGCATGGACGTGCGTTTTCTTTCTCCTGGGCATGTGCCTGGAGGGGGCTGCGGCTGCTTGGTGACTCTTTGTAGAGCCTGTCGAGGAGCTGCCCGCTGTTTCCAGGGCACCACCCCATGGTGTACCTCACCTGCCCTGTCTCAGAGCTGCAGTTGCTCCACATCCTGCCAGCACTCGTACTTAGATCTTTTTCAAAGACTCCTTCCCTGGCTGCTTGGACACTCATCATTTTGGCTCTTGTTCTCACTCCCACCTCCCAGCATTGCCACCTTTTTCCAGCCTTACTCACCTCCTGGGACCTCAGCTAGACTCAGGCCTCCCTAGGTGGACACCCAGGAGGTAGGGAGAGGACCCAGACCCTGAGCCCAGCATACAGTGCTGTCGCTTGGGGCAGACCAGTGCACAGGCCAGTGCCTCGTCTTCCGAGAGATGGGGGAAGCAGCATTCCTTGTCCATTCAGCCCGAAGCAGGCTCTGGTGTGCCGGGCAGGCGGGGGCTGACTGGTGGCTTCCTCACAGTCTCCCTCCCTGCTCTCCTGGGCCCATGGTCCCATGGGGGTGGCCTGTGGCATTATTGCCTGTGACCTGAGGTCTGAGTGTACTTTCTGTTTGCCTAAGTTTGGGACTTTGTTTGTAGATGGGTTCCTGCCCATCCCCACGGCGGTGGGATCAGGTATACGATGATCCCACGTTTGGTAGTTATGGGCTGCTTTCTCTGCTGCACACCTCCCCCTCCACAGCACCGTGCCAGGCTTGCCTTAGATGTGGTTCTCATTGGAAGGCAACATGGCGAAGCCACACTCGCCTCCTGGTCCTCCTGCCTGACGTCCTGGATCTCACAGGCGGAGCGCTGAGCTGTCGGCCAGCCTCTGAGAGCGCACCCTGTCATCTGTGGGGTTTCCTGTTTTTACCGGCTCTCCAGTCACTGAGGGAGGGTTTTGATCACTGGGTGGGGGAGCCACTCCTTCGATGTAAAGTATTAACTATTTTTCTTGTTTGAATCCAGTGAAGTGAGCACTGCAGGTTGGCCTGCTGGACAGCCCTGGAGGACAGGGACATGTCTACTGCCTCTCAGCCTGGGGTCTGGCGGGGCGCCCTGAGAAGGGTCTCTCCGCTTGAGTTTGGGGCTTGCATGCCCACATAGCACACACCATCAGCATGTCCTTCCTGGAGCTGGGGTCTGTCTCCGGTGGGCGATGGCCAGGTTTCGGGGAGAGAGGCCTGTTCTAGGGTGACTCAGAAGTACAGAAATCAGACCAGGCCTGCCTCCAGCGGATTGCCCCTTTAGAGCCCACTGACTGTAAGAGGAGATGATGGGGGGTCAGTGCTGCCTGGGAGGAGGTGGCAGGACCCCACAAGGGACTACAGGGTGATGGCTTAAAAAAAAAACTTTATTGTCGAAAGTATTACATATGTCCCTTTTCCCCATTGATCTGCGATAACCTGCCCTTGCCCTCCTGCCCCAGGCCTTCACCACCCTACTGTCTGTGTCCATGGGTTATGCATATATGCATACAAGTTCTTTGGTTGATCTCTTCCCACGGTGATAGCTTTTTAAATGTTGACTACCTCAGAGTCTGCCTGGGCAGGCTGGTGTGGCAGGGTCTCCCGTTGGGAGGTGACCTCGGTCCAGGATGGGGTCCAGTAGCGGGGGTCAGTGCAGGGCCTGGTGATTAATCAGAAAGGCAGCAGAGGGTCTGAGCAGCATCTTGGTCGCCCACCTGCACTGCTTTATAAAGTTTAAAATTTGGTTTGGGAAATGGAAATGGCACTGAAGCAGAGTGTTCACTGGGAGGGATGCACGGGAGGGGCCCACAGCTCCATCCATCACAGGGAGGAGGCGAGCAGACGGTGCAGGGTGGAGCAGCACTGTCCCATCCTGATATCACTTCGTGTGGGGTGTGCATGTGACCAGGGATGATGTGGGAAGTGGCTCAGGTCCCCAGATGTCAGGATTGGGAGGATCTGGAGCAGGTTGGGGAGTGGTTTCCTGGGCTGACAAGGTGCCCTGGCTGTCAGGGAAGCACATGGGTGCCTCCCACGCTGGAGGGAAATGCTGCCTCTGGTTCTGGTTTTCCCGTCAGTGACTAAGTTCTCCTCCTCTCCAGGAGCAGGGCCTTGGGGTCAGCTTCTTACTGGTGGGCCATTGTGACCTTGGGCTTGTCTTCTTGGACCATCAAGGTCCTGATGAGGGATTGGGGATGCCACCTAAGCTGTAAGCTTCAGTCCCCTCCCCGGCTGAGCAGAATGCCCTGTGGTTGGGGTGACTTGCCCTACATTGCCCTGGCACCAAGAAGCCTATGTCGA
Source organism: Murina feae (assembly GCA_004026665.1). Taxonomy (NCBI): domain Eukaryota; kingdom Metazoa; phylum Chordata; class Mammalia; order Chiroptera; family Vespertilionidae; genus Murina; species Murina feae. The sequence goes on along the minus strand of PVJC01000973.1, from coordinate 52,151 downwards.
ACCTGTCCCTTCTTCCGTCTGCACCCTGGCCCTGGTTATTTCCTGCCAACCGGGCCTTCCTGGCTCATCTTGTTCTGGCCTGGGAGCATGGGCACTGGTGTCGGGGCCTGTGTCTTGGAGGTCCAGCCCTGGCTTTGGTTTCTAGGTTCACTGGTGTGGGCTCAGACAAGCCTCCTTCCTGCCCTACCTCTCAGGGCCTCTGAATGGCCAGCAGTTATTCTAGGAACCAAAGGGGATTTAAGAGCAGAAGGCATGGCTTGGGCCCAGGTCTTGGTGGAGGGGAAATCCATCCCAATGCCCTGTGGGAAGCCACACTTCAGAGTCTGTGAGGACATGCAGTGGCACAGGGAAGTGTGGAGGTCTCTGCCTTTCATCACATGTGACTGTGGGCATGTGACTTAACCCAGCACGGTGGCTGCGGCAGGTACAGGAGGGAACAGAGGCCCTGACAGGTGTGTGACATTTATATTGTCAGGTGTCCCTGGGTGCCTCCCTGGCAGGTCTCTGTTCTCTCCTTCCTGGCAAGGGCCTCCTGTGTCCAGGGCTGAGCAGTGCTCAGGCTGCCTGGTTGATCCATCAGCTGTCCCTGATTGTGCCCCACCCGGCACCTGTAGCGATGCTGGATGATCCTCTGTGACCTGGACAGGACGTGCTCCTTCTTTCCCGAGGAGCCCCTTTGCCCTCCTGCCACCAGCTCTGTGCAGCACTTCCCTGCCCAACCCTGAATTGGTTCCAGGTTTGTTCACTCTTCCCTGTTGATATAGATCTCATCACATGGCATTCCAGTTAGGTGTGCTGGCCTCTGACCCCCAGTGGCAGGGGTGGATTTGGGGTTCTATGTAGATGGTTGTAGGGGCAGAGTGGAAACAGCTATGGGGAATCAAAAGAGCCGCGAGGCCTCTGGGTTCCTGAACCCTGCTGTGTTCAGGCCCACCACTGCCCCTGTCAGAGTGTGGGTGGGGCTGGGCAGTCAGTCCTCCAGGCAATTGGGAAAGGCTGGATCCCTCTGATGGTATTAGTCCTTAAGGAGCAGACAGTGGCAGGCAGAACTCCCTGGAAGGGACATGGCTATCCATAGCCTCCCCTCCCACTGCCCATGGACTGGGTGGACACCTACCCAGATTGGGGCAGAGAGCGCCTCCCGCAGGTGAATTCTCTGCTTCTAGCCTCTGGGTGTGATGGACCATTCAGAGGGCTGTCTCCACCCTCTCTCACTGCCTCCCAGGCATCTCTGATGTCCTGCTTCCTGGGGGTTTTGTTTGTAGTGCACCTACCTGGTCATGGAATGCCCTTCGATGGAGAATTTATGTGAATTGGCAGCCGTGTTCCTGAAATTGCATGGGACGAGAGGTTTAGCTCTGCAGGGCAGAGGATCTGTCACCTTCCTGATGGGCACGTGGCTGTCCTGGTCTGGGCTCGTCACCTAGTGAGCACAGGACAAGGGGGCAGGTGTCAGATCTGATGTTTCCAACTACTTCCTATTAGAAGAACAAGAGGAAACACTACTTGGTCCTCTTTCTCCATTTAGGGAAAACCTTTTCCCTCTGTGACTGGAGGTGATGGGTACTCAGGCTCTGAGGTGTGCTCGCTAGCCTGGCCTCCTGCTGTCCCCATCAGATGAGGCATCGCAGGGACTGTTCCCGCTGGCCCCATGGGAGGTGGTCTTCTGGGAGGCCTGGGGTGTGCGGCCTTCCTCTCGGGGCCTTGCTGTCCTTGGGTGAGGGCCTGTGCTCAGGGCCCTGCAGCCCACCTGGAAGGGGTCTGCAGCGGGTCCTTTTGGGCCAGCAGCCTCGTTAGCCATACTGCTCATTAGTCCCAGGGTCCACAGAGCAGATGGAGGACAAGGTCCTGAGGACAACTGTGGGGGCAGCTGCCCCGATCCCAGCATGGACCCCAGCTCCAAGCACTCTACCTTGCCTTCGTAGGCTTTTAGGAGACTGTTGGCTCTGTAAGAGGTGAGAGTGTAGACTCTATCAGGGAGCTCTAGCCACATGGGTGAGCCTGCTTACGTGGACTGAGAGCTGGGTTGAGTCAGTGCTTTCAAAATTCTAATGAGGCCTCCTCTGCAGAACCCTTGGAAACCTGAGAGGCAGGCATGGAAGGGTTGGGGAATAGACAGACGCACTCGTCCAAGTTTGCCCAGAGATGCCCTTCAGGCACACTCAGAATCCTATACCTGTTTGGGGTCCCAGGATTGATTGGGGTGCATCAGAGGGCACTGGCTTTACCCAGGTCAGCAAATGTTTGCCCAGCACCTGAGTGCAGGGCATACTCTGCATTTGCTGCGTTGTAATTTGGGATGATTTGGAACTTCCTTTCAGATAGGTTCATTTTGTTAAGAATGACATCTGTCCAAGTCACAAATTTGTGGGGACATATGTTTTGCTTTTCTTTTCTCCTTCACTGTTACAGTTTTCAGATCTGTTGCAACTTCCTGTTTTCGCTGTACCGCCGTCACTACCCTCACCCTGCATCCAGGCAGCACATACTGTGCGGAATCCAGGTGGGAGGTGGGTGTCTGGGCTGTGTGCGGGGACTGGAGGGTCATGGTTATTAATGCTGCAAACACATCTGGGTGAGCAGTGGAGACTGACCAACCAGGAAACAAAAGTAACACCCCAGTGGCCAATTTGATCACCAGGGCCAGGTAGAGTCTAATCTAACTCTGAACCCTCTGGGCTCTGTCCTTACATACAGGCTCAGGAGCACTTGATGTTTTCAGAGGGGGCTGGGCTTCCATGTAGGTCAGCCTGGGGTCCTCCCATTTTCAGCCTCCAGGTTTCGGGTGCTTCTGCTGTGCTGCCCAGGTTCAGCTTTGACCGAGTTTGCAGCTGTGTGGGTGACGGGCGTCTAGGAGAGCTAATTTTTAGGGATTGTTAATAGCTAGTCCCAGCCCTGGCTGGTGGCTAAGTGGTTAGAGTGTCAGCCTGTGCACCAAAGGGTCTCAGGTTTGATTCCACGTCAGTGGCAAAGTGGCACGTTACCTGGGTTGTGTGTTTGCTCCCCACCCCCAGTTGGGGCATGTGCAGGAGGCAACCAGTTGATGTGTCTCTCTCACATCATTGTTTTTATTTCTCTCTCTCCCCTTCTCTCCCGCCCTTCCAACTCTCTCTGAAAAGCAATGGAAAAAGTATTCTCATGTGAAGATTAAAAAATAAATAAAAATAAAATTAAAAAAAAATAGCTGGTCCCGGTGGCCTTTCATTCACTCATATTTAATGAGCTCCTCCTTGGAGTTGGGCCCCCTTCCAGGGGCTGAAGGTGCAGCAGGGGGCACCCCTGAGGCCCCCCGATAGTGGTGATCCCATCAGCACACTGCCTCTGTGGGCATCCTCTGAATTGGCTGGGCAGAGTGGCCTAGTGCTGGGAGCAGCCCGTGGGCCCTTGAGGCTCCTAAAGCCCCTGTGTGCTGCCTTCCCTTCTCTCCCTCCTTGCCCCCTAATTTTCTACACCTGCCCCATCAGTCCTAATCTAAGACAGGAGCGGTCTGTAGGGTAAATTCTGGAGAGCAAGCAATGTCATGGAGCACGAGGCAACAGAGAAGGTCGGGAGAGGTGAGGACAGGAGGGGGCCTGAGGGGCGGCCTGGGGGTTTGGGAGGGGTGCTTCAAGAAGGGCTTGCTGTGGGTGTGAGGAGGGGGCCCCAGGCAGATCCAGGAGCCAGCAGGTGAGCCATGGTTTGAGTGCACAGAGCTGAGATGCCTGGCATGTTGTCAGGATTGTTGCCCTCTGAGGCAGGGGTTCCCCTCTTCTCGTCTTATAGGGATGAGGCACAGCCCACCGTTAGGACAGAGGGGGCCTTGCACGGGCAGCCTGGCTCAGGGCTTGCGCGCTGGTCTCTGGGTTGCCCCAGTTGCCAAGCACAACAGGAGATGGACTTTAGGGTGGCTTAGGATGCAAGAAATGTCCTGGGTGTGGAGACCACAGGTGGCCAGGGTTGGGGCGAAGGCTTCAGAGCATGGGAGCTACCCTCAGGAAGTAAGGAAGGGGTGCCCATTGGGGCCACTTTGGGGCTGAAGGAGAGGTTTGAAACGGAGCGGTCTGCGTGGGAAGTATGGGGCTGGCGTGGTGGTGAGTGAAGGAAGCTGCAGGCTGAGAGGCAGCGTGCGTTTGGTTGGTTCGAGCCCCAGTTTCTTTTGTGCATTGGGGACTGCTGCTGATGACCCCACTTCTGGGAAGATGTGGTTAGTGCCACTGCCTCTGCCTTGGCCCCGTTGTTGTCCTCCCCTGGGCGGGGCCTTCAGTGTGGACGTCAGCTCCTCTTGCATGCACTCGGGCCAGCTGAGTTGCCTATGCTCTATCAGTATTTTTAAAGCTACTGATAAGTGAGTCAGTCCGGAAAGGGAAGAAGGGGGGCTCAGGCTAGGCCGGAGGGTGAGGAGCTCAGAGCAACTCAGGGAAGTGCAGCCCGGGAGCATCGGTGTCCTTGGAGGGAGCGCTCCACCCCAGGCAAGGTGCACAGGAGTGGCCCTCAAGGATGGGGTCCGCTGTGGACTGCCTCCTGAGGAACCACGGACGGCAAACACGAAAGCACCAACACTTGTACTTTCCATTTCTATCATTTAATGTAATAAATTCCACATGGGGAGAAAGTTAAAAATGTATCCCAGTTTCTAGGAGAAAATTGATGTCTCTGACCCTAACCTTGCTAATTTTAGTTTTCTGTAATGAGAAAAGCCTGTAGAGTCACTCAAAAAGCCTGAAACTCGTCGTCTATATTCTGTATGGCATTCAGACTGTTGTCAGCACAGCCAGTGGGCAGACTTTGACTGACTTCAGTGCTTGTGGCAACTGCTGCCACAGGAACCTGTACTGTGGGTGAAGGACAAGTTTTATTTTGTAAGAGAATAAACAGGCACTTCCCTACTGGAATTTAACTTGACTCTACCCGGGTGTTGCTTTTCACGGAGAAAGTCCAGATTCCAAGCTGAATGGTATTGACTTGGAGTCTGTGCGTGTCCCTGGTGTCCATTGGGGCTGCCAGGCCCGGGCACATGTGCTGGATCTGCTCCCTTCCATATGGGAAGCAGCGCCCTGAGCCCAGACACCTGCCCGGTATCCTGGAGTGCAGAGCATGGAGCAGAGGGACCCCCAGGCCAGCCCTTCTTATCACAGATGGGCCGCAAGTCCCTGTACTGAAGTTACTAAATACATGGCTTCCGTCCCCCTGAGCAGCATGCTCATGGGACAGACACCCTGCTCCTGTCCTGTGCCTGACATGTCCTAGCACCCTGAGGTTTACCTGGTATTCTGGCTGCTTTGGAGTTCACCCACTGAGTGAACATGCCAAATGCCTTCACGGACACTGATGGGCAGTGAGAGGGCCTCCCCTTTCTTACTGTCACAGCGCTGAGCACTGAGCTCTCCACTTGCCTTCTCTCACGCCAGTCCCTGAGTGCCTGCCCAGTGTGCCCAGAAGGGTTACGTATGTGTGGGTGTACATGTGCACACCTCATACGATGTCCATACATGGCCATCACACATGTATACACTCACACCTGCTAGTCCACATCTGGATAACTTTTGTGACCCCAGTGCTTGGGACCCCTCAGGAGTTGTAACATGCATCTGTTATCCTTGCGTTTGCATTTCCCTGGTTACTTGTAGAGTAATTTTGAAACTTTTTCTTTGGGTTTTCAAGAATCTATTTTAGATTGTGCAGCTTTTATAGATCTTGTATCTAATTAGTGATAGACCTATTTTGATAAGGAATGCCCAGATTATGGGCTTGATCTCCAGTGTGGGGCATGTAGGAGGCAGCCGATCAATGATTCTTTCTCATGCTTGATGTTTCTCTCTTTCTCCCTCTCCCTTCCTCTCAGAAAGCTGGGGTGGGACGCTGCTCCTTTGATGGACAGCACCCAATCGAGACCCAGCTTTCATTCTCTTGTCTGTCTTTTCTAAGCCTTTCATCGTCCCCACTCAGGGTCACTGAACCAGGCTGAGCTGGCAGGAGTATGCCATGGCCATGCCAGTTCCCCACATATGGCCCCGAACAGGGACTGAGTTCTGGGACCAGGGACTGAGTTATGAGGAGCAGGGCCTGAGTTCAGGGGGAAATTAAAAGCGGTCAGATGAAAGGAAGCGCCGCACAATCTAGTTGGCCACCATTGTTCACGGTATCCCCTTGTAATCCTTTTAATTTCTATAAGGTGGATAGTAATGCTCTCTCTTTTATTCCCAATTTTAGTAAGTTGAGTCTTCTGTTTTTAGTCAGTCTAGCTAACGGTTTGTCAATTTTGTTCATCTTTTCCAAGGACTGACTTTTGTTTCATTGATTTTTCTCCGTTGTTTTTCAAGTCTTTGTGGTGGCTGCATTTAAATGAAATCAGACAGGAGGCGTTATTGACAGTCCCATTGCTGCTGTAACTGCTGGTGAGAGAACTTCGTTCTCTGCCTTTTGCCTTGCTTTGGTCGACACTGAGCCTTTCTCCCACTTGTTTCTCAGTGGAGGCTGCATATCCGAGGCAGGCCGATGTGGCTGCTCTTCTCCTCGGTCCCTGAGGTATAAACAGTGGCCTGTGGCCCTGATTTTGGGTCCCCTTTCCTGCATGATTAAGCTTTGGGTACCACTGAGGTACTCACTGCAGGTCTGTCGACTTTGTTGCTTGAATAAATGCTAAGCAGGCAGTAGCCAGCTTCCAGCCAGATGCTCCTGTGAGGGCTCTGCTGTCTCTGAGCACCGGCTGGCAGCTCCAAGAATCTGCAGGGACCTGGCCAGCAGCGCCCCGGAGCCTGTGGTGCCCGCCACAGATTCCACTGGCTGAAGCGGCTGTCTCCTCCCTGACCTCCTGCGATAGACAATAGGAGGAGCAGCAAGTACCTGAACTAGTCTCAGGAATGGAGCAGGGAAGAAATGCCCTGTAACAACTTCCACTGAGCCACCTTCTGAAGGCTGCCCAGGTCACCTGCTTTGCAGGTCGGCCGTGGATTACCCCACACAGCATGAGCTCAGCTCGCCTGTCTGATTTCAGAGACCACCCATCAGTTGGTTCTGTACCTTGGGGTGTGGACACTTCCTGACTTTGGGGTAGTTTGCCTAAAGCCCCATAGACGGAGCTCTGTCCTATGTACATGGGGTGTGCACTGTGATGCTGCTCCCCTCAAGGGTGTGGCACGTGCTCCCAGGGAGTGACAAGCTCCTTACTTAACCAGGGAGAGCTGGGGTTGAGCCCTGCCCCCGAGAGTTTGTGGTTGGGCCGGGAGGATAATGGCAGGGTTATTTCATAGCTGTAGCCTAGCTTCTTTGTCTACTGCAGGCCTCTAGTTACAGTAGACAGAGCAGCTCTTGCTAGTTTAAGCAGAAAAGGAAGTTTTGAAAACAGGTGGCTCCTAGGAAGGACTAACAGGCTGGAGGGCCCAGGAAGGGGCGGCTGAGTCCATCCCGCCTCGGGCACCCTGCTGCTGCCGCCGCTGTTGGGTAGAGGACCTGCCTGGCAGCTGCTGACAACTTACCCCTTCGCCCACCCCTGGCCTTGCTGAGATGGGTGCCCAATGGCTTCCAGGGTCAGGGCTGGAGCCCAGGGAACTTGCAGTGACAGAATGCTGGTGACACAGGTCCTGCTCTCAGAGGAGCATGCTGGGAGGAACCGAGCCACCTTCCACCAAACCTATCCACCAGGGCCTGTCATTGGGGTGTTGGTGCCTCCACCCTGCTGAGTTGTAGGTCCTTGAAGCCCCCAATCGTAAGTTCTGGTTACTCTACACAACGATAATCCTTTTGCTTAAAATAAATTTTGCCAACAGCTTATATTGGCAGTGAAAACAGCAACTCGAGGCCAAAATGTAAGAAAAGAAAATTAGAGCATGGAAACACATTGTCGTGGCTTCTGTCTCATTAGGTGTTCTCTGCCCTAGCGGAGCCTGGGGCGTGTCATCTGTGTGGTGGTGGGCACAGTCCATGACTGCAGCTCGCCTGCCTCCTCGACCCCAGGTGTTTGGCATTGGTTTGTGAAGAAGACAGTGTGTTTGTACATCCTTGAGATTTTTCTAAGTGGCATTTGCTGGAATATTTATAGCTCGAAGAAGGAGACCAAATGAGCATGTGTGTATGTTTGTGCATTGGTTTGTAGATTTAACATATTTTTATTTTAATTCAAACCACCTACCTTCCATTTATCACTCTTTATATATATTGGTCTTTAAAATACATAAAGTCAGTCTGTGAGTTGCATTTCATGGTAATAAAAGACCCAGAGCAAAATGTTGATTTAGAAGAGGGTGTGGTTCTGATGCGCTGAGGACCGGTGTCTTCTCTGCGCCTGCATCACAGAAAGGAGTGGGTAGCTGCCGGCCTCACAGGGATCAATGCTTTTGGCTCAGGCCCAATGTGGGGACTATCGCCAAGCGGCGAGCTCTGGACTTTCTGCCCTGACTGTTGCCCCAAGGAAGGAAGCACTCAGGCCACCAGCTCCTGGGCCTCAATGTAGAGTTCCACAGGGTCTTGCTGGGAGCCCTCTAGCAAGAGCTGAGGCCACCCCTTGGGACCCCACTCTTTTCCTGTTTCTGGGCTCCTCCCAGAGGCTGCCACAGTGCATGGCACCCATGCCCACCTCACCTGCTGCCCCACACTATGTTTTCTGTGTCCTGTTTGCACAACAGACCTTCCCCAGATGGCCCCACCTGACTCTTCCCAACCCATCCACAGCGAGGGGCCCAGGATGACCATGCTGGCTTAGAAATGTGGAAGCCCAACTTTGCCTGTGGGGGTCCTATGCCCATCCTAGAACCAGATGCAGGCCCAGAGGACGGTCCACTCCTCACTCTTGAAGAAAAGGGCTGCTGGCGACACCCACTGACAAGAAGGGGATGAGGGCCACTCCTCCATGAGCTGGTCCCCACCCAGACTGCTCCCCAAGCTCCTGCCTCCATCTCTCCCAGTCACACCTGCGCTCTTGTCCAAACAGCACCCCTCTGCTCTGTTTTCTGCTACCCACTCCTCGGCTATGAGCCCCTCAATGTCCTGGCTGATGGTGTGTCTGAAGGGGAGAGTCCTTTCTGGGTTTCCCTCCCAGTGACCCCCAGCAGGGGACCCTAGGGATTCTCATTTCTGTCTGGCACTCCCAGGCCCACTGTCCTGCCCTCCTGCTCAATCTGGGCTAATCTCGTTCTCACACACCTGCTGCCCTCTGCCCACTGAGAGCAAAGTAGAACCTTCTGGAGAGCTTTTAAAGAAGCAGTTGTTAGACCTGAACAAAACGCTGTATTGAGGTTGTTTGCCTGTTGTATGTAGTGTCGGCTGCACTGAGCCGGGGCCCTTCTAAGGAGGGGGGCGGGGCGGGCGGTCCTGGCATCCCAGTCTCCTGAGCTGACACTAGGGGACACAGCAAACACAGGACTGGTTCCAGAGTCACAGCTCTGTGGGGTTTGAGGGCTGCTGGGAGGCCGTGCCAGGTGAGGACCTGGGGAAACCTCCCCAACAGGCAGAGGAGCTGAGAGAGTGGAGGGCAGGAGGCATACAGAGGAGGCAGGTGGGGGGCAGACCGAGTCAGGATGGAGGGTGTAGGCCCTGCATGCCTACAGGACAGGGGACAGGACCAGCTTTGGATTTAGTCTTAAGTGTGAAGACAGCTCATTCAGGTGATCACGAGAGGAAGCACCTGCCCCTGCACAGCCTGGTGTAGGGAAGGGGATTCTGGAAGGTGGGGTCTCTGTGGCCCTACTGGGACTGAGGTATCCTTGTCCTTGGGGCTAGGGCTCTGGCTGAGTTTGGAGAGCATGGTGCTTCTAGGACACCGGACCATGAGGGGGGAGTGCAAAGGGCCACCAGATGTTTGTCCTCATTTATATATACGTTTTCTACCTAATGCATTAGCCAGACCCCCACTTTGGGGTTAGAGTGTACTAGTAAGTGGGTAATGGATGGTATTAGTCTGAATTGAGGAGTTGACAGGCCTGGAAAGCAACTTAATGTTTTGTTCAGAATTGGCTGTGAGGCCATAGGGCCCTGAAGCAGCCACACCTGGCACCTGAGAGCTGACCAAGCGTCCTATGTGGCTCCCGGGTCTCCTTGCCACACCACCACACCCTGCACAGCCCATGGCCCTGGCGAGACGGCAGGGGGAGCTGACCTGGGACAGCCGGTGGAATGGCAGTCCTGTGTCTGCCTTCTCTACAGTAATCAGGTGTCTCAGGGCTGATCGTGGGCCCCATTTTTAAATCAAGGACGCTGGACAGGAGCCTATTCATGTTCACAAGTCTACCAAAATGCTAAGACTTTGTGTTTGAGTAAGTGAACGCAGAGCATACACAAGGCAGGAAAAGCCATGGATAATAAATTGGAGATACCAGTGCGTCTGGAAGACCTTAATTGCGGGTTCCTGTGCTGAATCACTAAACACTGAAGGAGCTCTCAGCGTTTGTGATTGGAAAACGAAGAGTGCGTGGACGTCCCACAGAGAAGCTAAACCCAAAGAGAGGAGGAAGGAAGGAAGGACAGGGACCCGGACTGTCCCTGCCATGGCTGTGCTGATTTTCACTGGGCTGGCTGGCTGGCCTAAGTGGGAGGGCTTCTGTAACGGTACTCGATGACTCAGTTGTCAAGGAGGAGTGTCCACTGAATGGTGGCCACAGCCCACTCTGCCAAGCAAAGTTCACTTTGGAGACACTTATTTGTTCAACTATGTTCAAATAATTTTGAAAAAAATTAACGAAATGGTTAATTTTCTAGCGAAATGTACATGCTCACACTAAGCCTAGAAGAGAGAAAAAAGTTGAATTGGCCCATTATTAGAGAAAAATGATTGATGGCATAAAGCCACTGCCCCCCCCCAAAAGCTCTAGGTATAGCTCTCAACAGTGGGTACTCCCAGCTGTCGAGGATACCCACCTCACGTGACCCCAGCTCAAGAGAGACTACGGGCACTTAGACGCCAGGCCTGGCACCACAGCGACAGCTGCCGAGAGGCTCCAGGAGCAAATGACAGGGATGGGTGTGTTAGCCCGGAAGCACGCCTTGTGTTGGAAAGATGGCAATGGAAGTCAGTATATTCACCAGTCAACAACTGAACAACAGGAAAACCCCTTATTGACTCATCTCTATAGATGCTGAAAATATATTTGATAAAATTCAACATCTCTTGATTAAAAAATGACTACCCTTAATAAGATTGAAACAGGTATATTTTTCTTAATATGATTTTAAAACATGGAGATCAAACATTTCTTTTAGAGTCGGGATTAAGACAGATACCTGGTATAACCATGATTATTTAGTATAGTTCTAGGAGCTCTAACTATAATTAAACAAGAGAAAAAAGAACAAAATATTGGAATGTTAAAATGGAGAATCAAAGCTGTTTTTAATATTTGCAAGTCATATTGCATATTTACACATTTACATAGTTACAAATCATATTACAAATATTGTTATGCACTTGGAGAGCATACATATTTACAAATCATATTTATACATATGATTATGCATCTGAACAACTAGGAGAATGCCTAGAATTTAGTAATGAAATTCATACATAGCAGTCAGTAGCATTGTTAGTGATCATCAGATACACAGGCATGAACTTGGGAAACAGAATCTATATGAAGGCAGATGAGCCCAGTGAAAGGTTAAAGAGAGGACAGAGGGGTGAAGGCACAGACAGCTTATGCAGAATTAGTAACTTTTAGGGGTTGGTGCTCAATAAATGGCATTTATTTTTAATTCTGGCGATTACTGTCCAACTTATCCAGATTGTCACTCATTCTGCTTGTCATTTTACTGAAGTCGCTTAGTATGTGTGTATTGATTTGGGCTTTACGTTTTTTGAAGACAGATTCTGTTATAACATCTAAAGTTTTCATAATTAGAATAATTTTGTGTAATGTGTGGTATAATTCAGGTTGGCGAGAGTAGCCCTCTGAATTAAAAAACCTGATTACATCATTCAACAGTCATTCATTCACTCATTCATTCATTTGGCAGATCATGTGTGAATGTTGTTGATTTTTACGGTGAGACCTGAGACTTGAGCAAAGCAGTTCAGTTGGGATGTTAAAGTAACTATCCTCTGGGACCTTTTCCTCTCTTTAGCTTGAGAGCAGGTATCGCCCTGTTCACCTACAATCACCAAAACAGGAAGTGTACACAGAGTGGCGAACAAATGTTGTTTCTAGATGTAAACACCTTTTTCAATTGGGAACAATTGCTAAAAACTTCATGGTGTAAATGACTGACTGCAGCTTTATGGACTGGTGACCAGAACTTTCGTTCATCATTAAATCTGACAGGTCTCCCAGGAAACACAATGTCAGTATGCAGGTAACAGACTCTATTCACATTGGCTTAAATAGCCACTTAATCCGATATGCAGTGGAAGGTTTGGAGGGGGAGGCTGCTGGTGGGCTGGTGGCTCAGAGTGTTACCAGCGCTCCAGCTCTCTCATCCCCCCATCCTGCTCTTCCCTGTTCCCATGGAAGTCCCTCTTGGATCATGGCTGGATGTCCCATCAGATCCTCATACCACACTCTGCAAAAGCAGGAAGGAAAGGCATGGAGCACTGTTTAAAAACCAAAACAAGAAATCTCACCTTTTTTATAAAAGAAGAAACTTTTATAAAACTTTTTAGTTTGGGAAAATTTTAGGGTAGCAGCCAGGTTGCAGATAGCGCAGAGTCCCTGTACCTCCCTCCCGTGAACATCAGACACAACAGTGGTACCTTTGTCAGAGCTGAGAAATTAACATCACTTCAACAGTATTGACTAAACCACAGACTTTACTTGGGTCATACCAGGTTTCCACTGATGCCCCTTTTCTGTCCCGGGTCTCGTCCAAGGACCTGCATGAAGTCACCGAGTCTCCTCAGTCTACTCTGGCAGTGGCATTCCTCAGTCTTGCCTCCACGTGTACAGGACACTCACCATGAATGGAGTTTATAGGACAGGATGTGTTCTTGGTTAGTCAGAGTGAGGGTGAGTGAATGTGAAAATCAGGACACGACTAGACACGACTGTAGACTTTATAACCATGTACACTTAGGCTACACTAAATTTATAAAACAACCTGCGATTAAATCAGGCATAAGAGAGCACGATGCGTCAAGACACCCTGTAAACATGGGGTGTGTGAGGCTACTGCCAGCTTAACACGGCTACTGCTTATCCCAAACTTTTTCTGTAAGTAAAAGAGTACACTAAAATAACGATGGAAAGTGTAATGAACGCGTAAACCTGTAACATGGTTGTTTATTGTCATCATCTAGTCTCACTTTGTGTGTGTAAGTGTAGGGGCTGCACTTTACACGGCGGGCAGCATCACCACACAAGTGAGGAGTGTTGTGCGGGGACCACGTGATCACAGCTATGGTGGCACTGAGCGACAGGTGTTTTTCAGCTCCATTATAACCTAGGGGACCACTGTCGTCTGTGCTGCCTGTTGTTGACCGAACATCGTTATGCAGCTGTGACTGTATGTACATGTATCAAATCTTGACGTTGTACACCTTGAGCTCAGACAGTGTTATATGTCAGTTCTACTGCAATAAAAGTGGGGAAAAGAGAAAGGTCAGTGAGACATTTTGGAACCTAGAAAGAGACAAGAGCACACCCGAGAACTCGGCATGTGACGAGGGTGGCATTTCTGTCGGAGAAGGTGGGTTAGTGTGTTCTGACACAGTGTGGTAAAAACATCCGAATCCACTCCTCAGCCCTTACACTAGGCACTTCTAAATGGGACAGAGATATACCAAATTTCATCAAATCTAAGAGTGTCAAAGTAGAATGCGCCATTATTTTCTATACCTTTCAGGAAGGAAAAAGAAAACCAGTGCTAGAATATAAGAAAAATATCAAAATAATTAAAATCCCAGTCAGTATGGCTCAGTGGTTGAGTGTTGACCTATGAACCAAGAGGTCATGGTTTGATTCCCAGTCAGGGCACATGCACGGGTTGTGGGCTCGGTCCCCAGTGCAGGAGGCAGCCAATCAATTATTCTCTCTCATCGTTGATGTTTCTGTCTGCCTCTTCCTCTCCCTTCCTCTCTGAAATCAATACAAATACTTTTTAAAAATAAAATTTATTATTTAATTTTCTTTAAGTACAAAGTTTATTGAGAAAAGATATTGTGGCCCTAGCCAGTTTTGCTCAGTAGGTAGAGCGTCCGCCTGCAGACTGAAGGGTCCCGGGTTTAGTTCTGGTCAAGAGCACATGCCTGGGTTGTGGGCTCAATCCTCAGTAAGGGCCTTGTGGGAGGCAGCCAACCAATAATTGATTCTCATCATTGATATTTTTTTTCTCTTTCTCCCTCTCCCTTCCTCTCTGATAAAAAAGAAAAAAAGAAAAGATATTGTGACTTACACTACCATTTTTTTTTGAATCATCATGTGATAACTTAGTGCTCAGTTAAACATCTAGAAACATTTTTTACGTGCTGGCCAAAACTTCAGCAGTCCTGGTGTTCATCTGGTTCCATTTCTGCAAGAGCCAGTTACAGTTTCATCTGCGTGTTTCTCACGGAAACCCTTTTATGAGTATTGGCGGTTAAATTCTAATATTTCCAGGATGATTCCTAGCAGCTCCATGAGATCAACATAATCATTAAGCTATCTTTAATTAAAGCCTTGAGTTTTCCATTTCAATCAAATTATTAAACACTTTGGTGAAAAAAAAATGAGTATTGAAATATTATTGCCCCAAAAGTGTAAATTTGCTGCATATATTTGCAAAAAGTGAGGCCATAAATCAAGATTGCAATGATAGGTTCTTATTCATAGTCTCTTTTTAAAATTCTTGTAAACATTGGACATCTGAGAACATCTGGTTGATTCTGGCCACAGTAGATGTGAAATTCAGATACTTTCTATCTTTTCCTTTGAATTGTCATTAATTCTCTCTGGTTAAAAACAACTGAAGTTTTATTTAAAATGGTGTATTCTATGAGGCTGACCGTGTCCTCAATGATGAGCACACATTGTGATGAGCCCTCAAGGGCCTGGACCCCCACTTGGACCCAGCGGTGGTGGGAGCTCTCTGGGCCCAAGGGCATGCCATGTGAGCCAGTGAGGATGGCCATCTTTTGATTTATGGATGAACTGAGGCTGACCTGGCAAGTGAGCTGTGCTTTAGGGAGCCTGGGTTTCCCCTTTAATTTATCATGGTCTGTGGAATGCCACCCGAAACTCTGGGGGAAGGGAAACCCTGGTGAATGGGTGCAGGAGGCTGGTGAGCGGCCTCCGGTCAGGGAGCCTTACAGCTGAGCAGACAATACAAAGTGCGGAGTGTGGCTGAAATGACAGTAAGTCTGCAGTTTGACAGATGAAGTTTCTCTCAAGCCCACGCTTGGAAGTGTGAAAGCCCGTGAGGCTATTTGAATGTTAACTGAGCGCCCAGCTGAGAGGTGAGCTCTGGGCACCAGGTCCTGGGCTCATTGCCGCTGGGGGCATTATCCTGAGCATCGGGTCCATGTGTGGGCTGGTGTTGGCCCATCTCTGGGGGAACTACCTGGCCCTGCCAATTGGAGGCGTTTGGACCACCCCTGCTTCCCACCTGAGTGCTGGTCCTTTTCACCTGCCTGTGGGCCCCTGGAGAGGCCTGTGGAGGCCCGGCAGCTACCAGTGGACTGGCATTGTCCCAGGCGGACTTTAGGAGGAGACGGGCACTCACCCTATGAGCTCACTCAGGCCAGAGTGGGTGGGAAGGGTTTGCACAAGCTGGGGCACCTGCAGAACCCACAGGAAGGACACCTGTCAGCTCTGGGCACTGAATGGACAGTATCGACCCGGCTCGAAATTGTAAAATTAGTAACCGAAGCCATCTAACCACATCCACAGTCATTTGGAAACTAGTGAAAAGGGGAAAAGACCAGAATGACCCCACTTCCCCAAGCAGACCACAACCATCTGAGTGTATTTACTTCTAGGCTTTTCCCTGCAAAAGTCGTTTATTTGAAATTCTGTGAGCAGTGTTTATGTTGATGAGGAGTCAAGTATGAACTCCTTGGAACTGCCCTCAGGGCTGCTTTTCCCACCAGCCCTGCTCATGCCCAGTTGGCCTTGACCTACTATGCAGTTGAGCCACCAAGGTCCTGCTGGTCAGGAGTGTGGGAGACCCTGAAATGTTGCCTGCCTGGTTTCCTTCTTACTCGTATGATAGCTTGCCTCTCACACTTACTGCCGAAGGGCCTGTCTGACATAATAATGTAGCCTCGTCTGCTCCTGTACCATGCTCTGCATTTGGGGAGAGGATTTCTCTAGGTGGCTCCAGGACAGATCTCCCTGTACCCCAGCTGCCACCTCATCCGAGCTGTTGCCCAGGCCCCTCTTGCCAGCAGCCTGCTTCCTGCCCATCTCTGCGGCAACAGTGGTGGAGCTGTGAAGATCAGCCAGGGTCAGGCTGCCGGCTGAGGTGGGTGCCTGCTCCAGTCTCCTCCCCTGAAGACTGGCACCACTCCTGTGCTGCTTAAATGTGCTTTTCCAGGTCGGGGAGGAGTTGTGGCTATCTTTACAGGGTGAGGGTTGGGCTCAGAAAGAGGCAATGGGTTAGTGCTGGGCATTGCCCTGGCTTCTAGGACCCAGTCCCTGGGGGGTTGGGGGTTTCAGCCCTGGATGGAAAGGGGCAAGAACGCTTGTCTTGGCTCCCAGCTGTGGGTGGCGGTCCAAGGCCGTGGTAGCTGGAGAGGGTTCAGGCTGGGATTTTGTCCTTACTGCTTCTCTGTCCCTCTCCCTCCTGGCACTCTGCCCACTGTGGGCCTAACTGCATACAACACAGATGCCCTTCCACTTGGGTGGTAGCGATGCGCATCTTGGAATATTCTAGATTATCTTGGAATACAGGCTTGTTTGCATTACTTTAAGCATTAGGCATTTACCTTCTATGTTAAGCACATGTCTCAGTGAACTCGTGTCTCGCCTATGCCGACTGGAGCTGACACTTTCTGAGAGTTGGGGTTCTGTGCCCAGAGCACATGGGCCAGCTGTCCTCCCACAGCCGGACCCAAGTTCCAGAACAGACCTCTGTGTGCTTCTGGGGTGGGCGCTGCTGGTGTCTGCTCGCTTCTCCCTCTTCCCCCAAAATGCTGGTCACACTCAACCAGGTTGGCGTGAGCCCACTGAAGGGCTGAGAGGTGCAGCTATAAGGGCCCATTCTCGGGGGCTCAGGAAACTTTGAGGGGGACCTTGGAAGGGAGACTTTGAGGAGTGTTGGGGGAGTCTAAGGAGCAGGAGCACAGGGCATTCCCAGGCAGGGTGCTGCACCTGAAGAGAAGTTCAAAGGACAACACCAGCTCCCCCCGCCACCCCTCGGGCAACCGCTGACTGTGGGTGGGCAGCGGGAGGCCCACATCCACCAGTGTCGTCTCTGGGTGTGTGACTTCTCAAGTGGCAGATTTTTCTGGGCCTGAGTCAGTGATAAGTATGACCAGGGGAAGCACTCGGGACCCAGCTTCTTAGGCCCACGTCGGAGTGGGAAGAGAGTGCATTAGTCTGGGTGCAGTTGGGGATGACTTCTCTAGGAGGGGACCCAAAGGAGGGGTCTCGGAGCCTTGGCAGAGATGCCCAGAGGACAAAAAGGGCGTGGCCATTGCCTGAAGGGCTGATGGTAGGCATGGGTGGGTGATCAGCACAGCCATTTCTGTCTTGGAGAGGCCTAGCTTCTGTGGGCAGGGGCCGTGTGTTTCCCTGAGCGCTTCTCTGGGACACAGGGCAGTATGCTCTGTCCCCCTGGGACACCCCTTGCTCTAGTTTTAGCCCTTTTGTTCTGGGGAACCTTGAGCCCTAATTTGAGACAGGAGCCTTGAGGAGCTTAGCGGTTTCCCCTTGGGGGTGCACTCTGAAGTATGGGGGCAGAACAGCCCTGACAATGAGATTTCTGGATGATTTTAGTCATGGCTTATTTGTTAAATGTCAGTAATTTGGCCTCACTCAAAATTAGTTTTGAGATCAGGCTCAGTATTGAATTTGTATTAAAAGAAAACCAGGATTCTGAAAGTAAAATGCTCGGGAAAGAGTTATTTAACCCCTAGGAGGTTATAATGCCCATATAAAAAACTTTGCCAAACACTGATTTAACTTCCATAAGAAATGACAAGGGCCCTCACTTTGTTGTGTCTGTTTTAAATACTGTGGAACGTGACCCTGCTCGGACCATAGTTGAGCGACTGGGTCTCCCTCCTGCCACGTGGCTGGGTGCCTTATGTTTTTATGTTGCCTTTTAGTGCAAACAATAGCCGTAGAGAGTCTGCAGTACATACGTGGAGTATGTTAGCCAGCACTTGGTAATACCTTGCTGCTTGTTTGTCCCCTGCTGATCTCTGCAAACTGGGGTGGTGTGAGCCTCTCCTGTCAAAGACACCTCCTGGTCCCTCAGCAGTGTGTGCTGCTGTGTGGGCTTGGACTGTGCCTTGGGCGGTTTGTGTTTCCTGGGTCACTGAGGCATGGGAGGGCCCGGCGGCTGTGGGACAGGTCTCAGGTGTGGTGCACTTGTCGGCAGGTGTGACTCCTGCCCCCCCCCCCCCTTCCATCATCTACCCAGGTCCTAACTGTGGACCGGATGTCAGGTATCAGTCCCTGGGGGCTCCAGTGTTCCTGGCTGGGGGGTTCGGTCCATGTGATGGAGCTGCCTGGGGACGGTGAGGTGGGGTGACACCCACAATTCCCCAACAGGAATGCTGTGCAGATGGGAGTATGGTAGCCTTGAGGACAGGGCACACAGAGGCTGCCACATCCTCTCTGACGTAAGGGCAGGCCAGGTGCACAGTCGCCTGTGCATATTCCCACATGTGTGTGTCCAGGCCTCAGGAGGAAGATTTGGGGACCAGGGACAGGGCCTGTGGTGCACTTAGCTCCAAGTTTTCCGTGGTGAACCTCAGCTAGTGACAGGACTGGTCAGAGGTCATGCTTGCCCTGTCCCCTCCTCTTCTCCTCCACTTCCTCCCTGTCCACACCCCTTCCTCCCCCTCCACACTCCCTCTTTCCCATCCACATCCCTTGCTCCCCATCCACATCCCCTCCTCCCCATCACAACCGCCCTCCCCACCCACCTCCCCTCTTTCCTCTCAGCCCCTTCCTCCCCCTCCACACCCCTCCTCCCCCTCCACACCCCCTCCTCCCCTTTTACATTCCCTGCTTCCCATCTACACCCCCTCCTCATTCCCCACTTTGTTAGGCTCCTGAGTCATCCTTCCTCTTCTTGGTGACCAGTGGGCAACTGTGTAGGGAGAGTTGGTATCTTTCTTGGCTGTGGACCCATCAAAGTTAGCTCTGTGCTAACTCCTATTGGCTGCATCCCCCTGAGCTCATGCCAGCCTTGGGGCTTTCAGCTGACCGTCAGTAGCAGGGCCCTGGCCACTGGGTGGTCCTTGGCTCCAGCTATCGTGGATGTGGGCCAGAGGGACAGGTGATGCTAAGTGGGTACTTGGGAACACTGGCTCCCTTGTGGGAGGAGGTAGAACAGAGAGAGAGAGAGTGAAGGGGGCAAAGGGGAGGGTGGCAGCCCTTGACCTTGAGAAGTTGGCTGGGGTTGGTGGCAATAGCATGAAGTTCTGTCTTCCCCAAGCCTGGCAAGAGCCCAATGGAAGGTCCTCTGCTGCACTGGGGCCCCACAGGAGAGGGGCTGGGGTGCCAGGCCTCCCCGAGTTGAGGATAAGTTAGACCAGTGTTTGTGGTGTGCTCTCTCCTGCAACCTGAAGACCCGCCCCGCTTGGGGCGGGATGTGACACTGCCCAGCTCAGGGCGTGGTGGCTTTGTTATGACTGCCAATGGAAGGAAGGAGCAGCTGGGAAGATTTCTCACATGGTGACTTGACAGGGGCCTGCTTTTAGACTAAAGTTATTCAGGACTTGAATTTTAAGATTTTTAAAAATTTTTCCAGAGACTGAAATTGTAGAGAAGAGAAGCTTGGACTTTACTGCTTTAAGACCTGGACCTTCTTTCTGTGGCTCCTGACTGCCTGTCTTCCTCGTGGGCCCACAGCTGCCAGAGGGATGGGCTGTGATGGTCCCCTGCCCAAAAGGACGCACACCATGCAGCGCTGGTGGGCCCCCGCTGCTGGGCCTCGCTGGACCAGCTGTCGTTGAATAACCTGCCTGAGCGTTCTGGGCTGGGCCTCTTGGTTAGAGAGGAGACAGCTGATGTGGGTTTTGTTTGAGACGCAGAAGAGCAGTCACTGTGTCCTGGTGCAAAATCACAGGACATCAGCTTCAGCCCTCTTAGTTTTTAATTTTAAATTATCTCCTAACATTTATTATAAAGATTGAAGTTGCCAAAAAGAATAGGACATTACATATCAACATTTGGATACCCGCCACCTCGATTGCCGTTACCATTTTACTATCCGTGCTTCATCATACATTTACCCATATGTCCATCCATCAAGTGTTCTGATGTTCATGCATTTCAGAGTAAGTTGCAGACAACAGCATACTCCCTGCTGAAGTAGCTAGAGTTCAATGTTGGTTTAGTTTTCTTCTTTTGATAGAAAATTTACATACAGTGAAATGGGCACATTTAAGTAGACATTTGCTGAGTTTGACAAATGCTTATGTTGAACCCAAACCATTCTCAGAAAGTAGAATGCGACCATCACCCCAGAAGATAGCCTGTACCCTTTGCCCTCATCCCCATCCTGAGGGAGCCAGGCAGGCTCTGGTTACTCGGGTCCTGGGAGTCAGACTCAGCCTCTGCAGGATGGTGGTGAAGTTGGTCCGCTATGCTGCCCGAGGTCCTTCCTTTCGTGGCCGAGCCGTGCAGTTTCTGACTGTTCTTCGGCCTTTGGCTCTTCTCTGTGGGTGCACACCTGGGCTTGTCTCACATTTTGGCTGCTACGAGAACATTCCTGTACAGATCAGTTTGCGAACACATTTTCGTTTCTCTTAGGTAACTTCACCTGCAAGTGGAGTCAGTGAGTTGTGAGGTGGGTGTGTGTTCGGTTTCCTCAGAAACTGCCAGAACTTTTCCCAAGTGGTCACGCCGTTTTACGTCACACATCAGTGTGTTCCTCCTTCTTGCCAGTGTTTGCTGTTGGGTCTTCGTCATGTCCGCCACTGTGGTGGGTGCGCAGTGGTATCTCCTTGTGGTTTTAATCTGTGTCTCCCTGGCGGCTAATGATGTCGAGCACCTTTTTGGACGCTTACTGTCCATCTGTGTATTTCTGTTTTTGGTCAAGTGTTTATTCCTATGGCTTGCCCGTTGTCATCGTGTTTCGTGTTTGCATGACTGAGCTGCGGGAGTTCGTGTGCCTCACACACCCGCCCCTTCAGATATTCTCTCCCACGCTTCCTGCGTCTTCTCGGTGGTGGTTTCAATGACCACAAGTTTCAGGTAAGATTTCCTAATGACGACTGCTTTCTGTGCCCTGAGAAATCTCTGCCTACTGCCACGTCGGCGAGACATTCTCCCCTTGATTCCTTCATGGTTTCACCTTGTACATTTAGCCTCTTCTTTTACCTCAGAGGGCTTTTGTGTCTGAGGCCATGGTTGAGATTTAGTGTTTCCATGTGGACATCGTCTAATCCTTAACCATCTGTTAAGATTTTGTTTCTCGGGGGGATTGCCCGGGCACCTTTGGTGAAAATCACAGTATCAGTGTGCGTCTCTTTCTGGACTCTGTTCTGTTCTGTGATCTGTTATTGAATTTTATTCCAGGACCATCTGTCTTGATTACTGTAGTTTTACACAAAGCCTTGAGACCAGTGCAAGTCCTCTAACTCTGTTGTTCTTTAAAGATTGCTTTGGGTCTGCTAAGCCTGTCGCATGTCCAGGGGCACTGCTGAGATGACGACCCTCGTTACACCCAACCCACAGATGGCCAGGGCAGACATTTTAACACTTGCGAGTCTTCTGCTAATGGAGACCACACGTCTCTTTGTTGATTTAGGTCTTTAAGTTCTCTCAGTAGTATTTTGTAGTTTTCAGCATAGAGGTCTTGCATCTTTTGTTAAATGTATTTCTACGCAATTTATGTTTTTTGGATGCTATTGTAAATGGTATTTTAAAACATTTTTTCCAATTATTTGCTGTTGTTAGATAGAAATGCAAATGATTTTTTGTGTGTTAACTTTGTACCCTATGACCTTGCTAAAATGTAGCTTTTCGGAGTCCTTAAGGCTGTATATGTCAACAGTCAGCACCTGCAAACAGCCTGCTGTACAACCGTCTCTGACATGGTGCCTGCCTTCTTCTCTCTCTGCCTCCTGCTCTGGTCAGGGCCATGTCTCCATGTGAACCAGGATGTTGAGCCTGTAAGCATCGTGGTAGCTGCAGGTGGCTTTTTCTTGTTTTAGATGTTCTTTTAATAAATTAATGTTATAGATGTTTTCTTCCATTTCTTATGTTGCTGTATATTTTTTTAACTATGAAAGTAGTTGAATGCTGACAAATGCATTTTCTGCATCTATTGGAATGATGCTGTAGTTTTTCTCCTTTAGTCTGTAAGTGTGATGAATTACATTGATTTTCAACCAAACTATCATTCCTGGGTTAAACCCTACTTGGTTGTATTATATTCTCTTTCTTACATATTTCTGCATTTGGTTTGTGTATGTGTTCATAAGAGATATTGGTCTGTAATTTTCTTTCTTTGCTGTGTCTTTGAATGTCGTTATGGTGATTTCATAGAACAAACCAGAAATTATTCTCTCCTCTATTTTGAAAGAGCCATTAAGATTGCTGGTGTTTCTTCCTTGAGTGATTAATGGAATTCCCTAGTGAAACCATCAGTGTAATGTGGGAAGGTTTTTGATACAAATGCAATTTCTCTAACAGATAAAAGTTTTGTTTCATTGTGTCATTTTATTTTTTAAGGAATTTGTCCATTTCTCCTGAGCTGTCACATTTGTTGGTATTGCTCAGAGACTCTCCTATTGCTCTTTTAAAAAAATATTTTTGAGAAAGCAAGGGAAAGGGATAGAGAGATAAAAACATCAACAAGAAAGAAACATCTGGGATCGGCTGCCTCCTGCACGCCCCCTACTGGGGATTGAGCCTGCAACTCAGGCATGTGCCCTGACTGGGAATTAAACCATAACCTCCTGGTTCATAGATCAACACTCAACCACTGAGCCACACTGGCCAGGCTCTCCTATTGCTCTTTTAATGCCACATTGATAACCTTTGGTTCCTGATATTGGTCAGGTGAGTCCTTTTTTTTTTTTTAATGACCATTATACCTAGTGGTTTATCAGTTTTACTGATTTGTTTAAGCGCCAGTTTTTGGTTTGGCTAGCTTCTTTATTAGGTCACTGCCTGCACTTTTGTTGGCGTTTCTGCTTCTGACTGTTCCATTGTGTGACCAGGATGGGCGCTCGCTGGGACGCTGGCTCTGACCTGCCCAGGGAGAGTTCTCTCCTTGGTCACTTTTTCAAGACCTCGGTTGGGGCTGCGTTCATGTTCTTTAGAACCCACACTGCTAAATTAGATTGATGTACTTTTTTCCTTCCTGGGAATTCTCTCCTCCTTCCATAGCTGGTCTTCAGCCCCCAGGACCTTGCTTGAGTTTGGCCCTTTCAACGTGGACACCTTTTCCCACCTGTGAGCAGGAGCCACATGCTGTGGCAGGAGGAGGTGGCACTTGTAGGGTCTGGGGTGACCTCTGGGTCACAGCGGAGCCAGCTCACCTCCCAAAGCTCCAGGTGACTGCTTCATTCCACCGGAATCAGAGCTGGGAACTCACCATATGCCTCTGAAATCCAGCTCCTGCCTTTGTCCGTGGATGAGCGATGCTGTAGCAGCATGGGAACACCTGCCACTTAAGGAGTCCAGTATGTCATATAAGAAAGGGGCAGAGGAAAGTGCGTTTCGAGGCTGGCCTTGCTGAGTCTGTGCTGGGCCTGTGTTCTCCCTGCAGAGGTGGACTTCCATCGGAAGACACAGAATCTTCCGGCCTTTCTCCCAGGCCTCTACCGGCTCCCACTCTCAGTTGCACAGTCTGGGTTCATCTCCCACAGAAGTGAGCACCCTTCTGAAGGGAGAGGACATAAGCTCTCAAACCACCGATGGCTACTGGTGGCCACCTCCTCTGGAATACCTTTCCCTAGAAATCCCACTGGGACTTCATCCTTTTGACATAGTCAGCAGTGTACCCCAACCCTGTAACTTGTCACAAGGGGCTCTGGAAGCTACCTTTCTGACCAGCCGCAATGGACAGCCTACTGGAGGGGCAGGTGATGGGTGCCTGCATTGTCGTTGGTAGTGTGGCAATGGGGTTCCAGGGCACCAAGGTGGTAGCAGTGTAGGCAGCTGTAGTTATATTTTTTGCCCCCCCTTTCCCACTGAGTGTCCCAAAATGCCTGATATGAGTATGAGTCACTTTTGAAAAGAAATCTTGTTAAAAATTGGACAGAGAGGTGCATTGCACATTAAAAGCAGCAGTGTCCTAACTCTGGTCCAGGAAGAGTTGCCTGTCCAGCCCCCACCAGTCTCATCTCCTGACAGCTCACTACTCCCCCTGGACTCTCCTGCTGGTGTTGATTGTGGGCATGGAGTTTGATTTCTATCATCTGTGATCTTCTGAGGACGGCCATGTGCTGGCCTCCCTGCCACCTGCTCCGTCCTGGCGCGTTCAGGGGTCAGGCCGCCTGGGCCGCGTCCTCTGGACCAGGTGCATGCTGTTTGCAGAGGACCACATGGTGTGCTCTGATTTTTATTTCTTCCCAGTCTTCTTCTCCTATAAACCCACTTGGAAAAGAAAACAAAGAGAACCAGCATGAGGACAACAGCACATAAACTGTTGGAAAAGTTTGGAGGATGGAAAGGACAGGGTTCCCTGGGAGGCATAGGGGCCACATGAAGAGCTCCCTACATCTGCCCCGCCCGGCCAGCTGTGCCCTCAGTGGGGGTCTTGGCACAGCTGGTTGGATATTTTGGCTGAAGTCACTATGGAGGGGGAAAGCAGTGGTGTTGGGGGACTTCCTGGGAAGAGAGCGCCCAGGGGATAGAGGCTCTGTTGCGGGTGGGGGAGATATGCTGAGATCTCAGGGCCAGGCTGTTGCCATGTGATGTGTAAAACTGCCTCGGGTTCCAGGCTTCTGTTCTGCTCTGTTCTACATCTGGTGCTTGGAGTCCAGCCGGATACACGTCTGTTGGGAAATGGGCCCCAGTTCGGTCTTAGCCGGATCGTTGGCCTGCATAAAACGTGCCCGGCAAGTCGATCATACCATTTTTCAGAGGCCGTTATTTCCTGGCTGGGCCAGGATTTCCCAGGATTGCTTTGTTTCTTAGAATTTAATCCTGTGTGATAGTAGATTATTTTATTTGTCTTATTGTTCCAGGGTGTGGATTTCTTTTTTTTTCCTTTTTTTATGTTTATTGATTTTTTCAGAGAGAGGAAGGGAGAGAGCTAGAGAGATAGAAACATGGATAAGATGTTTCTTATGTTCAGTTCACTAGGCACAGAGCCCACAATCCAGGCATGTGCCCTGACCAAGAATCAAATGGTGACCTCCTGGGTCATGGTCTGACACTCAGCCTCTGACTGGGCTGATACGTTATTTTAAATATATTATGATCTGGGACACCCATAAGGGGAAAATGTCTATTTTGTTATAAATTCATCAAGCCCTTCTTCCCAGGGGATTAAGGTTTGCAGGGGATGCATCTTTGTGAGAAGTTTTGGCATAGTTTGGAGAGACGTAAGCAGCTTTTTCTTTGTACTTAATGAAAGAGTAGAGTATTTCTAACTGCCCTTCACAGGAAGACCTTGCTCTTTGAGTTTCCTTTTCTTTCTCATTCTCTCTCTCTCTCTCTCTCTCTCTCTCTCTCTCTCTCTCTCTCTCTCTCCCCCCTCTCCCTCTCTCTCCCTCTCTCTCCCTTCCTCTCCCTCTCTCTCCCTCTCTCTTTCCTTCTCTTTTTTTTTCTTTCTCATTCTCTTGCTGTGTCTGGATAGCTGAAGAGATGGAGGCCATAGTGGAGAGATGGACGTGGGAACTCAGTGTGTGACCCTGGTCCCCAGGCTGCTGCCTGCCTGCCCCCTCTCGCACTTGTCATTTGGTGGAGGGCTGGCGGTCACTTCCTTCTACAAGCCTATTTTTAGCCTCAGTGTATTTCTGACTGCACAGACAAGATTTCCCTTCACATGAGAGGAAACGGTTTTCCGCAGGGATAAGCGAGTGGCGGGGCCAGGATTTCCTGCAGATCGCGCAGCGCAGCCCCTGCACCAGAGGCCCCGGGTCTGCAGGGTGAAGGAGCCCAGGGTGCTTGTGTTAAATGGTTCAGGCTTGAAGGTGCTAAGGATCGATCTGAGGAGCATGCGGTTGGGTGCTATGTGCAGGGTCCTATGGTCACCTCTTGGAGTACAGTTCTGCTGTCTCAGAGTGGGTTAACCTCCAGGGTTGGGGTGCTGCCTCCAGGACTATGGCGCCTTTGCGTCCCTGTCTGCCCTCACCTCAGGCTCCATCATGGCTTCTGGAGCCAAGAAGTCCTTTCTGCTCCCAGGAGTGATGCCTGTGCTGCCAGTGATGCCTCAGCTTTATGTGGCCAAGGAAGCAGCAGCCCCTCTCTCTCCTGCAGGACCCGGGGACCAAGGGGCTTCAGCGTGAGAGTCAGAATGGGGCTTCCTGGTTCCCCAACCCTGACACCTGGAGGGAAGCGATGCCCATGGGCAGTCCTGGTGGGGTGGGCTTTCCAGTGCTTTTGCCCACTGTGACCATCCTCAGACTCTGGGTGGGGCCTCCCTTCTGCGCAGCCGCTCTCAGAGTTCAGCATCTTCATTCCATGTGACTCTCACAGCCTGGCTGTTGGCTTCCTCAGCAAACTCCTCCTTCCAGGAGCCTCTACAGGTTCGAATCGCACACCTGTAGTCAGGCAGGATGTGCCTACAACAGTGACAGGGATGGGGTCCCTTTCTTCAAAACTGCCCTCTGCTGGCCATGAGAGCCAGAGATGGGCTTGGTTCCAGGCCTGCCCCTCCCTCCCTGTGCAGACTGGGTGTGTGTGTTGTTTGGGGGTGGAGGGTGGCACTCACCCACACATCCCTATGTTGGGTGGCCTGCAGGCAGCATGGGAACATGTATGCTGTGGGTGGATGGGCGTTCTCACTGTGTCCCTCAGAATCCTGACAGCACATCCCACGGTCCATTCGAACCAGGTTTCATGGATTCTGACATGTCCATTTGTACAGTATTTCATGGATTCTAACATGTCCATTTGTATGGTATTTCGTGGATTCTGACATGTACATTTGTACGGTATTTCGTGGATTCTGACATGTACATTTGTACAATGTTTCATGGGTTCTGACATGTACATTTGTACAGTATTTCAGGGATTCTGAGATGTACATTTTTATTGTACTTCATGGATTCTAAGAATTACATTTTTCATATTTTAGAGAAGAGTCTTCATGTTCCAAAACTCCTGGGGTGCTGACATAGTGGCATTTTGGATTCAGTGAAATTTGATAGTCGTAATTGGTGAAGGCGTGCTGTGGGTGAGAGAACCTCCTCCCAGTGCCGCTGCATCTTTGTGGTCTGGATCTGTCCTGTGGGAAGAGGGTGCTGTTATTTCAGTCCCTAGTGGGACCCTGGGCTGGAGGAGCCAGTGCTTCTCCCAGGGCCCTGCAGGGAGACTGGGGGTTAGCATCCTGGCCCTGCTGCCCCTGGAGCCTAGTTCCTTCTCTATGAAGCAGGCTGCAGAGCAGAGAGGTGATGGGTAAAGAGGGCGGCAGCAGGGGATCAGCTGAGGGAGGGGCCACTGGAGCTGGCGTGCCAACACAGAGAGGCCCGGTGCCCAAGCAGCATGTGGGGTTCGCTCCAAGGCTTGTGACAAGGGATGGTCGCTTGGAATCTTGACCAGTGTGGTAGGATGAGCCACCAGGACCAGTGCGATCCTCCAGGCTGGGCAGACTGTCACCTGTAGGTGACCATGGAGGGGTCGGATGGGGGTGATTCTGGAGCTTGGAGAGAGGTGGCTGGGGGGCTATACAGAGACGTGAGTTCTACACCGAGGGTCACTGCTGCACACCCTGCTCAGTTCTGCCAGGACCTGCCCTGGTCTCCAGGCAGCTGGGGCCTGGCCAAATGTCCATCGCAGGCCCACCTCCCAGGGTACAGGGGGGTTGCAGAGGAAAGTGGGTGGGTGGGGGAACCCATTAGAAAGTAAGTTGTAAACATTGTGATGCTCAGGGAGACATCAGAGACATCCCCACAAGTGAGTGTTTTCCCATCGAAGCACATGGTCTTCACCCACATTTCCTGGGACAAAGGTATCTACGTACGGTTTACAGTCACATCACCCCAGTTGCCTCCGTCAGCCTTGATGGTGCTTATCACTCCTTTTTCCTGGCTTGTGCTCAGGGCTCACCTGCCAAGCTGGGAGTCGCAGCCTGCATTCCAGCCTCCTCTCCCATCTTTGGTCTTTCTAACCTTAACATTATGAAGAGTCTGGACCACTCATCCTGCAGGGTGTCCCAATATTGGGATCTCTGCTTGTTTATCCGTTTTCATTTTGGGGTAGATGTCATTTTAGCAAAGCACCTAGGTGTGTGGGGGTGTACCTTGCCTCCGCCTCAGGAGGCCCCCTGCCAGCTCTCACCTGGGAGAAAGGTGAATGTCTCTTCACATGGACGTTGTGTGGAGACCTTTCCTGTGACTCCTCTGTTTGAGTCTTTTGCCCATTTTTTTAAATCAGACTTTTTGTTGTTTTTTCCTTGACTTTAAAAAATATATTTTTTTTGTTGATTTCAGAGAGGAAGGGAGAGGGAGAGATAGAAGCATCAATGATGAGAGAGAGAATCATTGATCAACTGCCTCCTGCATGCCCCCCACTGGGGACTGAGCCTATAGTCTGGACATGTGCCCTGACCAGGAATCCAACCATGACCTCCTGGTTCATAGTTCAGCTTTCAGCAACTGCGCCACCCTGGCCGGGCTTGCTTGACTTTTCATCAAACATTAGGAAGACTAACTCTGTACGTGTGATTTATGCCACAAACATTTTCAATCAGCCTGACATTTGTCTTTCTATTTTGCTTATGGTTTTTAATATTCAGAAGTTTTTGTTTGTTTCTTTGTTTTTACTGCAGTTTTTAAAATGGTGTTTGGATTTTGAGTCATAGTATATTTTTCCATATGAACTTTAGCATCAGCCTATCTAGCTCGGGCTGGGTGGGGTGGGTCACTTACTGGTGGTGGAACAGTGTCATTTATAGACGGACCTGGAGAGAACAGATGGCTTTATGGCGCTGAGTCACCTTCCTGAGAACCAGAGAGGTCGTCCTTTGACTCAGGGCTACTTTTGTCTCTGCCAGGAAGGGTTTAATGTGTTTCTCTTACAAAATTTTCACTTTTTGTTATTGTTGTTAATCCTCGGCTAAGGATATTTTTTTCATTGATTTTTAGAGAGAGTGGAAGGGAGAGGGAGAGACACAGAGGGAGAAACATTGATCACCCTGATGGTTGCCTCTTGCAGACCTCCCCAACCAGCGCTAGGGATTGTGCCTGCAACCTAGGCATGCGCCCTAGACCTGGAATCAAACCCGAGACCCTTCAGTTGGTGGGCTGATGCCCTAACCACTGAGAAAACAGGCAAGGGCTAAAGTTTTCGCATTTTAAAATTTATTCCTGACTTTTATCTTTCTTTATGTTGCTATTGTAAATAGGGTTTTCTTCTCGGATATATCTTCTGACCGGCTATTGCTTATATTTATAGCTGTTGATTTTTGTATCTTCATTTTACATCATGCTATTTTCCTAAATTCTTTTATTGTTTTCTTTAGTTGTAGCATCGAGTCCCTAGTTTTCCAGATGTCCTGTGATGCCTTGTGCAGATGTGGGGGGTTCAGTTCTTCTTCTCCAGGCGTTATGCCTCTGACTACCTTCTCTTTTTATCTACTTCCCTACTATCTTTGAGATAAGTTTAAACAGCGGTGGAAATAAGAGTGCCTTTGCCTGTTCCTGACCTCAGTAGGAGTGCCTCATGTTTCCCCCTGTGGGGGGAAGCATGAACGTGTGTGTGGTGGTTAATATTTCCAATACACAGATTCTGTGATAGTCAAAGTTGTTGCTATTAAGCAAGAAATAATAAAAATAAGGAAACATTTCTCTCAAAAAGCTAAATTACAGAACTATGCCATAAACTGAAGGAACATGGGAAGGATAAGTATAAATCCAAATTTTATTGAATTAAAACACACAGAAACAAAGCTCGTAAAAACAGTACATTAAGGAAAGGTAAAGAGTTGTTTGTTTGAATACATAACTGAAATCATTATCTGACAAGGCTGATTATTGGAGGTAGAGCTGCCACATTGTCGTTTTTGGGAGGGATGGGCGAACAATTGGACGGACGGAAGGAGGGACTAGCACTTAGCAATCGGGATCTCCCACTTTAACCATCTGTTTTAGACAGTGGGCTAACTATTAGGAAAAAATGTTAAATTACACCCTTACCATATACTTTATAGCAATAGCAAAATAAAATTTGAATGGGGCAAGAATGTGTAAAGCAATATTTATTTTACTTTCTTATACACACCCACACGCATTTATTAAGTGTTAAGGACACATGTATTAGTTTTCTCTGCTGAGTAACAAACTGACACAAACTTAGTGGTCTACACCAGGCACCCGTTTCTGTCTCATATTCCTGTAGGTAGACATTGGGCACAGCCTTCGTCGAGCCCTCTGCTCAGGGGTCTCTCAGGCAGTGTTCTCATCTGGAGACCGGCTGGGGAAGGACTTCCCTCTGAGCTCCTGCAGAGCTGTGGGCAGAGGTCATTTCTTGGGAGCAGCTTGCTCCTTCAGGTCCAGCAGTAGCTTGTGCTCTGCTTCCAGAACTTGCCCTTTAGAGCCTCTTTTATGGCTTACCTGGTACTGATAAGGCCAGACATGCCCAGGATATGCCCTTTTGATTCACTTGAGATGAACTAACTTTGGAAATTAATTACACCTGCAAAGTATCTTCACTTTGCCATATAATGTTACCTAACCTTGGGAGGGTTATCTTATTGTCTTCAGGGTCCCGCCCATACTGGGGGAAGAGGGCCACACAGGTGAGACATCATGGGGGGAACACTTGGAGGAAGTTAGAGTCCTGCCTCTGACAGGAAGTCCCTATCAATTCCTAATCTACCAAAATGTTATCATAAATGGCTGTGACTTTTATTGAATAATTTTTTTTTACTTTCATTTATTTCTTCTCTAATGTTTTGCCTTCTTTATGTAAATTCAGAATTTTGATCTTTGTAATTTTCCTTCTCCCTGAAGAAAATTTTAAAACACCTTTAGGGCAAAGCCCAGCGCAGCCTCCACTGTGAACTAGAATGAAAGTATTTCTCTAAGATCTAGTTTGTATGTTTATCTTTTATTCTTACTTTAGTGGCTTTAAAAATAACTCTGCATTGGGCTGTAGCTCAGAGGAGGCTGGCACCCACGTGGCCTCCAGGCCTTGCCCAGAGCTGTTCCTGGGTAGAGCTGCCACGTTGTCATGCCAACATGGAACCCGTGCACTTGAAATGTGGCCACTGTGACAGTGCGGAATCACAGCCCCACCGCCCAGCTGGGCAGGGCCCTCAATGAGAGGGTACTGTGATGGGAAGGTCTAATTTTATAGAAACTGGGATATGTGCATGTAAAAAGATCATTTTTGGGGTTTTGTCTTGGCTAGAGAGCACGCCTAAACGTGTGTGTGTGTGTGTACACATGCGAGTGCACATGTGTGTGCTTGCAGTGCTCTACTTTTTAGGGTCTGTTTTCTAGAAGTTTGGAGTCATAATTGACAAAACTTTTCAGGGCTCCTATGTGTCTCTGCTGTGGTCTTCCCCCTTTGAGTGTCTTGGAGATGGTTAGTGTGCTTACCCACGGCTCTGTCAGTGGGGTTGGTCCGAAACAGGAACCGGAGGGCATGTGCCTTGATTTATCTCATTGAGGACATGGTGGTTTGTTGCTGAACTCCTTACTTTCAGTGGGAGAAGACTTGAGACAAATATTAGTATATCAGACTGTAAATTCAATTGTGATTTTTAAGAAATATTCTTCTTGCATCTTCAGGGAAGTGTTAGGGAAGTTAAACAAGAGGTTCATGTGCTGGCAGGAATAGTATCATATGCGGAGTATAAAGAATTATTGACATCTGTGGCTGCATTGGCCCTGCAGACCATATGTTTTCACGGCCAGGTCTCGTCCGTTCGGCATGTGTGTGGAGTCCCGTATGTGCAGGGACACTGGACTGTGTGGCCCACATTTTCTGTGTCTCAGTTGGGATCAGCCCTTCTTACCACTGGGCTTGAAACTTTCATTTTTCATCTACTCTAATAAAAGAGTAATATGCAAATTAACTGTCACTCCAAGACACCTAAACCACACCCCCAGCCAAGCCTCACCCCCAGCCAATAAGAGCAGCTGTATGCAAATTAACCCAGCCAAGATGGAGGCTGAAAGCCATGGAGCTAGAGCAAACAGGAGGCTTCATTACCTGCCTAGGCCTCTGCTCAAGGTAACAAAGTTTCAATTATAGAAGATAAATAAACCCCAGAAACCTGATTCCAGCCAGCCTCACTGGGTCCTTGAGTCAATGGGAGCTGTGGGCAGCCTGAAAACAGCCCTCAGCCCCTCACTCAGGCTGGCCAGGTACCCCAGTAGAGACCCGAACCCTGAAGGGACTGTGGGCAGCCTGAAAACGGTCCTCAGCCTCTCACCCAGGCTGGCCAGGAACCCAAGCAGGGACCCGAACCCTGAAGGGGATGTGGGCAGACTGAAAATGGTCCTCAGCCCCTCACCCAGGCTGGCCACACCCCAATGGGGTGAGGGTCCCCACTGGGGGGCTTAGTCAGCCTGCAAACAGCCATCAGCCCCTCACCCAGGTTGGCCTGGCACGCCAACAGGTGGACATCCCCCAAGGGGTCCCAGACTGTGAGAGAGCACAGGCTGGGCTGAGGGACCCCCTGAGTGCACAAATTTTTATGCACCAGGCCCCTAGTATTATAATAAAATAAGAGCACAGCACAGTAATGTACACAAAATGAGTCCACTCAGCTGAGCCCCAGCTCGGCACCATCCCTGTGATTCTGGTGTCCTGATTTGGGGCTGAGATGACAGGGTTGGTAAGAGAGGGAGCGCATAGGGCAGCGATTTTAGTGTCACTGCCACCACAATCAGTCTAGAACATTCTATCATTCCCCCACCAACGGCACTCCTTCCCGTTGCCCCACCCAGCCCTGGCAGCAACCTAACTTCTGTCCCTGTGGATTTGTCTTTCCGCACATTCCATGCAGCGGAGCCTCGCTGGGTTTGCCCCTTGGCAGCCGCTCCTTTCACCCACGTCGTACCTCTGAGGCTCGTCTGTTTCGTGGGCAGTGTCAGTGCGTCCTCCCCTTCTGTGGCTGAGTAATCCCTTGTTGTGTAGCAGACCACGTTGGCTCATAGTGACTAATGCTGTGAACGTGGGGTCCGTGTTCTGTGTGCACACAGGCTCTCACTTCTCCTGGGCATGGACCGTCTTTAATTTGCAGTTCTGTAGTGATGAGCGTGTCACGTTGCTGTGTAGTGGGACCCTGACTATTCCCCTGCAGACCTGGAACTGTACCCCTGCACAGCCTCCACCCAGGGCTGCAGGACCCCTGGCAGCCATGTCCATCGTCCAGGACCCCTAATCAGAGCTCACAGGGCCAGGGGCTTAAGCCATTGGTGAAGAGACATTAGACTTAGCCCCACTGGTCAGGCCAGAGTGAGCCCAGTGGTCAAGACCTCCCAGGGAGGGGCGGCATCTCAATCTCATGTGCTCTACTGTTCCAGGCCTGCTGGTCCCCAAAGTATTCAGAATCTAGAAGCTGGCTCTCGATGCTTCGGGTCTTCCCAGCTTCTACAAGCCCACCTCTGTAGGCAGCCCCTCCATGACCCCTGGGATGAGGCAGGATACTGGGCTTTATGTGCTTGCCCTTTGCCAGGCGGGCTTGGCTCAGGGGAAACTTGTAGATTGGGTCCCTGCTTGTGGAAGGGGTCTCCTGTGTGTGGAGTGGGTCCCCTGTGCAGCATGGATTCTCCTGCGCCCCCCCCCCCCACCATGCAGAGACCCCAACCCCCCACAGTGAGGCTGGAAAGTAGGTCTTCATCACAGAGGCTTCTGTGCAGGGCTGTTTGGGGCTGTGAGTGGCCTAACTTTTCCTTTTTCTTTTGTGTTTGCAGCCGGATAACCTGCAAAAGAACTGGCTCCGGGAGTTCTACCAGGTGAGAGCTGTGCCAGCCACGCCCCCGATAAGCTGCTCACACGATAAGTCACACATGCCCATGCGACGTGCAGGCTTGGCTGTCCTGGCGCCATGGGACAGGCATTGCATTTCTCCTCGGAGGCCCTTTCTGATCCCCTTTCTCTGGCTGGGATTCAGGGGACTGGGCGGGGCCTCCTCATTATTGGAGGGGAGGCTGCTGAAAGCATGTGGGGACATTAGGGTACCTCTTGGGGTCCTGGGGTTTCAGCATAATGAGACCACACAAAGGGACCGCCGTGGGGTCTGGGCAGAGTGTGGGTGACTCTCAGGGGAGGTGCTGTAGGATGGGCCAGATTCCAGCACTGTCTATTGAGCAGATGTTGACTGAGGCCCTGTCTGGGGGACCTCTGCTGTGGGGGCTGGGGTGGAGCTGGGACATGGCAGACCAGGGGCTCCACTTCTGGGGACACAGATGATTGGCACAACCAAGGACGGCTCGAGTATTTCCAGGGCAGTAAGGACAATCAAGGCAGTCACATGGGTCCTTGGTCTGTGCATAGGTGTGCATACTGGGCCCCAGGTAGGGTATATGAGAGCCACTCTGAGAGGCTCCACGAACTGAGACCTAGTGGGTGGGGAGAGTGTCCAGCGTGGCCGGGAGCAGGAGGTAAGTGTGGCCGCAGCCAGAAGGGCAGACTCTGGATTAGGGCGGCCTGAGCACAGCTGGATGAGGGTGATCCAGTGCTCCTCTGGCTCCTGCAGTAAACACTAGGCCCAATGGCAGGGCCGTGTGGGTCCCACTCCTGTTTTGGGGATGACAGTGGGGACCCAGAGGAAGAGGCTCAGTGCAGGCCTTGTCATCCCTCACCATCCAGCAAGATGTGTCCCCTTGGGGTGTGTGGAAGTGGAGTTCCTTTCTCACCCATCTGATATGTATTGTCTGCCCAGAGTCGTGTTTGTTGTTGGGGGAACAGCCTAGGCCCAGGTGTAGGGACATTAGGAAAGAACTTCCTTGGGGATGAGGCAGGTGAGAGGCCACAGAGGTAGGGTCTCTGGGAGTGAGGGGGAGCTGGTTTCCCATTACCTGGGCATTCTGAGCCCCTCCTTTCCCATACTCTGCTCTGCCCAGGTGGACACCTGATGTCAGGGACCCCTGACCGAAGCCAGGCGGGCAGGCTGCTGCCTGTGACAGCTCCGTGAGGAGATGTGCTGGGGAGAGCAGGCCCTGCTCTGGTCAGTGCTCACCTTGGGATTGCACAGGCTCCATTCCCCACCTCTGTCCCCGGCCACTGGGGGAGTCCCTGGTGTGGCTGGAGCCCTCCAGTCCAGCTCTCTGCTCCCTGGGTCTGTTAGTTTTGGTGAAAACATCTGTCATGTTGAGCTACAGCTTTTGTTCCTGTCTGCCTGTCTGATTTTCAAAGGTGGGCCTTGGAAAGTTCATGTGCTGCAGAGACTGAGACTGTTAGGGCACATCTAGGAAGGGTGAGCGGGCAGCTGGCCTGGCTTCAGGCAGGGAGGCGTCCTGGCAGTGACAGTCCCGAGGGAACATGCTAGAAGCCTGTTTGGGTGTGGGGGCTGTCCTCTGGAGGAGTCCTGGGGGGCATTCCTGAGGAGCGATCCTGGGAGTCCTGGCCACCTCACACTGGGACTGTGCCCCATGGAGCCATCATGATCAGAGCTGCATCCTGTATCCGTTGGTCATTTATTTATTTATCTCCCAGTAGAGGTGCAGGTTCCACTCTGCCACAGATTGGATGTGTGTGTCCCCAAATTCTTCTGTTGAAGCCTGACTCCCCTTTGGCAGGTCATTAGGATGAGATGAAGTCATGAGGGTGAGGCCCTAGGATGGGATTTGTGCCCTTGCAAGAAGAGGAAGAGACCACAGCTTGAGAGGTGCCAGGTGCTGGTGAGGGAGGGGGGTCAAGGAGGGGGGTAGGAGGGGTGGGTCAGCAGTGAATGGGAGCATCCATGGCATTGTGGAGAGACATTTGGAAACTCCCCACAGTGGGCCAGGGGCAGTTTGGGAAGGAAATGAACCACCTGAGGGCTGGGGTGCAGGTTCATGGAGTGTGAGGAAGGCTCTTGAGGAGGCTGCTTGGTGACCTGCAGCTCTGGAAGGAGCAGCCTTCCTGCTTCTGTTGGTCAGGTCTAACCTCAGTTCTTCAAACTTTGGGCAAGGTCACTAGGTTTAACCTTTCCCCATTTCTGGCCTGGTGAACTTGCATGTGAATGCTTGGGGGCAGGCACCTGTCTTGCTCAGAGCTGTATCCTGAGCACCTAGGAGTGGGTCTGACACATTCTCCATGCTTAGCAGTTCCTTGTTGAATAACACTCAGGAAATTGCACAAGACAGGAGAGTATAAATAAATCTCCCCCACCCCCATCCCATCTCTGGTTTGATGTCCACACCCTCCTGTCTAACCGTCTGTGTGGCTAGAGTTTGGCAACCTTCCTTCGTTGGTCATAGATAAATGTAATTTTAAAACCTACTCTTTTTTGGGGGGTAAACTAACAAATTTTTCTATGTAAATTAGTATATACTATTTTTGTGTCAGAGTATTATATGAATAGGTCATCATTTAAGTTAAATTAAAGTTGTTTTTCTATTGGTGAACCTTGGGTTGTTCAAGTTTATAGAAATGCTATAGATAAATTTAAAAATTGATATAATTTTGGCTTGCATACAAGTATAAAATGAGCAAGTATTGAATATTTTTTTATTGAGATAATAAATACTTATTAATGGGAAGACCAGTAATATGTTCTCATTGGTTCAACTAGGTTCTCCCATTTCTGGTGCTAAAATGAATTTGCTGAATGATGCAAAACTGGCTCATAATTGCCAGGCTGGTGTGGCTCAATGGTTGAGCATCAACCCATGAACCAGGAGGTCATAGTTTGATTCCCAGTCAGGGCACATACCCGGGTTGTAAACTCGATCCCTAGTGCGGGGCGTGCAGGAGGCAGTCAGTTGATGGTTCTCTCTCATCATTGATGTTTCTATCTCTCTCTCCCTCTCCCTTCCTCTCTCTGAAATCAATTAAAAACAAACAAAAACTGGCTCATAATTATTAACACTCTTCATTCCTGTGGCCCCACGGCATTTATATTATCATCAGTTTCTAGAATTCACAGAATTATAAAACAACCCAGAGGTAAATCAAGGTAAAGACACCCCAATAGGTGAGCTGAACAGGACCTTGACATTTTTTGCCCATTTAAAAGTCACAACTTTTTTCTGAAAATTTAAAAAATACTCCGATAAGCAAACCTGCTTCCATCAATGTGGAGGAACAGGTGACCTCCTTCTGCCTTAAAGAAATTTAAACCAGAAAACGTCTGAAACAGTGGTTTTCAAACATCAGACATCAGGCGGGACAGGGCAGCACCTGAGAGAGGGGACAGGCTCAACCGCTTAGAGCCAGGAGAGGATTTCCAGGTGGGTATCGAATCAGGTAAAGTCACAATTTTATTATTTACATTCTGCCCACAATTCCCAGGCAGGTGAAGAAGCAGGAAGACAGGACCTCGAGCGGGAGGGTCCGCCCTGGGTGTGGCTGCAGCTGTGTCTGTGTGACCTGGGAGAGCTGCCCCTGGCTTCACTGGTCCTTGCTTTGGTTGTTTTCACTGATTGCCGCTCCTTGTTTTTTCCCTTTTTTGATCGTTTTGGGTTGAATTGCTCTCCTATGTCTGATTTCTTAAGGTAAAATACAAACTTGGCCAGTTTCAGAAGTGTGGCATGGGTATGATCACTAAAGACCCTGCAGCATTAAAAAGATAATAAGGGAAATATCGTGAAAAACATATGTCAATAAATTTGAAAACTATTGTGAAAGGAACAGATTTTTTGAGAAACAACGTACCAAAGTTTAGCCAAGAAGCAATAAATGCCCTATCGATTCCGTTGAAATGTTGCCCAACTTTCCTACAGAAAACTTTTAGGACCAGTTGGTTTTCCTGGCAAGTTCTGTTGAGCATTTAAGGGGGAAATAGCAATTACACAGAAACTCATAAAGAAGATCGAAGCACAGTGATGCTCCCTAAGCCACGCTGTGGCATAGCCACTACCTGATGGCAGAGGCAGACAGAGATGCCACATCATAAAAAACGACCCTCCACAAAACGAAGGCAAAAATCCATAAAACTAACAGATCAGATGTATAAAAGTATGTCTGTTATATACCAACAAATATGTGATACACACACAAGCAGATAAACAACAATGTATTAAAAGTTGTTACAGCATCACCAAGGAATGTCAGCCTGGCTTAACATTCACAAATTAGTCAATGGAATTCGCATGCCAGCAATTGAAGAAGAAAACACATAATTTCACTAGATGCAGGGAATGCTTTTGACAGGATTCATAATCATTTCTGATGAAAACTTCCAGCATCGAAGAGTCAAGGGGAACGCCCCAGCCTGCAAGGAGCATCTGCAGAAACCCCACTGCTGACGGGCTCCCAGAGGTGGAAGATGGCCTGGGAGCAGAGCCAGGGTGCAGGGCTCCCTCCCTCCACACGGCGTTGGAGGTCCTCTGGCCAGTCCACAGGTAGGAGGGAAAGGAGAAGACAGCAGATTGGAAAGGAAGAGAGAAAGCTCTCTCCATTGGCAAAAGACTGGACTGCCCTTTAGAAAGCCTGAAGAGCCCACACAGACTTTACTCTGACAAATATCAGTGAATTTCATTAGTCTGCAACATAAGAGGTCAATTTGGAACTCTGTTTTATATTAGCTAGGAACAATTGAAACTTAAGAAATATCATCTAGAATAGCACTGATGTATTTGGATATAAGTCTAACAAAATACATTCATATGTGTACACTGAAAACTATGAGACACTGATGAAGGAAATCCGACAATTTATGAAGAAATGGACAGAGACACCACATGCCTGGTTGGAAGGCTCGTGTTAGCATGTTAGCTCCACTGATTGACCTGTGATCTGCCGCACTTCCAGCTGGAATCTCTGTAGGACGTCAGGGAGCCGACTACAGGATGCTTCTGACATGGATGGGGCCGCAGAGGAACGAGAATAAACAAGGCAGTTTTGGAAAAAGCCAGTAAACTTGAAGGAGTCCCACTTTCTGATTTCAAGACTTACTGTACATCAGTTGTATTCAACACAGTGAACTTTGGCAGAAGAACAGAGATGTGGGTCATGGAGCAGAAGTGAACCTACACATACAGCCCAGTAACTGAAGGAGGAGGGAGGTGATTCATTAGTGAAAGCGCAGTCTTTTCAACCATCCATCCATCCATCCATGCTGGGACAATTGGACATCCATATACAAAAGAAGTTTTTTTCTATACCTTGCACCATTCACAAACATTAAGTTCTTAAAGAAGAATGTTGAACTTAAAATTATACAAGTTCTAGGAGAAAACTTACTAGTAAGATAGACATCTGTGTGACTTTACATTAAGCAAGGATTTCTTCACTATGACACCAAAAGCACAATTTACAGAAGCAAAATATTGATAAGTTAGAACTTATAATTAGGAACTTCTCTCTGTATGACAGTTAAAAAATGAAAAGAGATGTCACAGATGGGGGTGAAAATATGTGCAAATCACACGCGATGAAGGACTGAAATATAGAAAAAACTCTCAAAAGCCAATGAGAAAGCAAAGCCCCAGTTTACACATGAATAAAAGATTTGAACAGGCATCTCGCCAAAGAAAATGGACAATAATAAATAAGCGCGTGAAAAGATGCTCAACATCTCTAATCTTTAGGGAAATGCGAGTGAAAACCACAGTGAGATATCAATACAAATCCATCATTAGAGTGGTTGAAATTAACAAAACAAAATAGGAAACCCTGAGGATATGTGGGGGAGGAAACCTCACACCCTGCCCGTGGAAATGCACAAGGGTGCCTCACTCCTGAAGTTACAAGTACCCCTGTGTTTACCCAATTGACATGCAAATGTCTGTTTGCTCAGGGACCTGAAACAAAAGTTTGCAGCTGCTTTATTTGTGAGCCCTTGTGAGAGAAGGCAGACTCAGGCCTGCAGGCCCTCCGAGTCCATACTTCAGCATGAGGGACAGACTGTGGGGACAGGAGGGACCTGATGCTGCAGGAGCACAGGTCTTGGGAAGAGGGTAGAAGCAAGGCACCAGGTATTTGTGGCATGATGTCACTGCTCTGTATTCTGGTGAGGCCCCCCAGTCTTCCTTGTGGCTCTTTTGCGTTCTATCTGGTCTGTGGCTTGTGGGGCTCAGGGCCCTGCTCTCTCCCAGCTCCCTCACTGCGCAGCCACAGTGAGTCCCACCTCCAGGTGCTCCTGACTCCCCAGGTTTTGATTTTAAGCCAGAGCCTTTCTGTTCTTTCCAGACATACTTGTCCAGCTCCCGGGCTCTTTAGACTAAGCGTCTCCACCCTCTGCCCCCACAGCAAAGCTGGCTTCCTCCAGTCCATCCGGATCCCACTGGACCCTCTCTCTGTCTCTCCCATCTTCCATCTCCCATCCCACCTGTCAGCACCTTGTACTTCCTGGCTGGCTGCACTGGCTTCCTCCAGCCTCTGCCTCCTTCCTGCCTCCTCTCCACCTGCCAGCCCCAACAAGGCCAGATCCCTATAGGCCCTTTAAGGACCTGTGTGAGCTCACAACCCTGCTCCGGTGGTCTGGACTTAGAATGATTTGGGGAAATAGCTTATGTTGTAATATTCATTGTCATGTTGAAGACAGCTATATTGAGTTCATGCACATAGAAATGCTAGAATTGCTGCTGGATTCTAGGTGATCTGTGGACTCATGTTTCCCCTCTTATTCCTCCCATGTGGTACCTGCTGCTGTGCAGGGGACCATGCCAGCTGCACCTGGCCTTCTTCCCCCATCAGAGTAGCGGTGATGTGTCCATGCCCAACACCCCATTTTACAGATGAGAACAGTGAGATTTGAAGAGGGCTTGAGAGGTTCCCAGGCCCCACAGCGAAGTAGTCATAAGATGGAGCCTGTGATTCCAAAGGTCATACCAGTGGCTAAGCAGGGGACATGGATCCAGGGACAGGTCTCACTGAGGGTGTCTGTCAGGAGGTGCTGAAGAGACTGGTGTCCACCGATGGAGGAGAGGGTAGTAGAGTCGGGTCAGCAGTGCTGGCAGGGGTGAGGCAAGGTGGTGGAAGAAGGCAGCAGAGATGGGGAGGTGGCCCTTTCAGTGACAGAGAGCAAGCCACCTGCTGCAGGGGAGCAGAGAGGGCAGATCTGACCCTTGAGCAAAGAGGAGGAGTGACAGTTCTGGGAGCTCTTCGGGGCTCACTTGGGATTCTCAGGAGGGTGATAAACATCTGGGAGGGTGCAGCTAGGGCTATCCTGGGGCCAGGGCAGGCCCTTTGGAAGATTAGGGCTGGCAGGAGGGGTCTTGATAAGAACGAGACAGTCATTGGTGGCTGGGAGGGCAGCTGAGGGTCAGGGGCTGTGGGATGCCACTGTGATGGAGCAGAGAGAGGGCAAGTTTATATGGCCCCTGAATGGTCACCGTTCCCTATGAACTTGATATGGTCCAGCAGCCATAGGGCTGAATGGAAGTCTGCTCGGCAGGCTGGCTTCAGGGAGGAGGTTCCCAGAGGTAGCTCTGTGGCATCTTGCACTGTGACCCTGAGGCTGTGGTCACCACTGGCCCCTGCAGTCAGTACAAAGACAGGTGAATGCCTGAGGCATGGCACGAGGCCCATGTGCTCCTCCTGCTTGCTCCCTTAGAGGGAACGTGCTTTCTGGTTAAGATTCATCAGTTCACGTAGAGCTTTGATGTCCCGGAGTTACAGGTTTGGTGAAGTGTCCTTACTGTTCACATCTCTGTGAAAATGCAGCCTCTTGTCCAGCTGTCCAGATCAGTGTAAATGGTGGTTCTCCTGCCCAGTGCCCTGTTGCTCGACCTTTGCAGTCAGCCCTCCAGCCCGCCAGTGCCTACCAAGAAAACCCTAGTTCTTTAGAGTGGACAGTGGTCCGCACACCCTGAGCACGTGGGCAGGGAGACACCCTCACTGATGGGTGGCCATGAGGCCTGAGGGGGAGGTCATACAAATGGGTGTCTTCCCATGTGCATGTAGCGAGGAGGCATGCCTGCTGTCCACACTGCTGGCAGCCACTGCCCCCATTGGTAGACTCCAGGAGGGCATCCGATCAGGGCCACACGGAGCTGCACCCACACAGTACAGCCCTGGAAAGAGGAGTGGGCAGCCTGGACATCCCAGATGAGCTTAGGGCAGGGTGTTTGCAGAGTACAGCTGTTAAAGTGGCAAATCTCTTTTCCTCTCAAGAAATTCTTTGTCCTTTTTCTACTCCTTATCTTGGGTATCAGGATCCCACTGGGCTGTTTGGAGGATGTAATTCCTTTTTAGGTCACTCAGATACTTCTCTTTGGAGAAAGCCTAACAAGGCCTGGCTGTTTCTATTTTTAACACTGACTCCTGGCCAGCGAGGGGCCGTGACGGGCTGCCGTACGCTGCCTGGGAACCCAGAGCTGCCCCTGCTCACCACCTGCACAGCGTCAGGAATGGAAAGCTGCTTTCTGTTTGGCTGGTTGCTGTGTTGCTGTTTTTAATTCTCTCTGCTCTTTCCTGCCAAAATTTGTAATTCACTCTTTTCCAAAATACTTTTCTTTAGCCTTCCTACAAAAGAACCCACGTATTTTTATCAGTTGCCTATTTCCCCCCTAAAGTTAGAAGCAGCTCCTTTTTTTTGTAGAATTTTGGTCAAGCAAATGTGCAGCTTTAGGAAGTGACTCGCGTGTGGTCCCAGGTGAAGGTAGGCCATCCTCACTGTCAGGCAGGATGAGAGCTGCAGCTGGGATGCCCATCTGTTGAATTCTTGCTCTACTGAGATGCATTTCCCAGCCCAGACAAGATCCCTGCCCTGCACTGTCCTCAAGATGTCCTTGCCGTCAGCCTTGCAGGGATCTTGTCCAGGACCATCCAGGTTCCAGAGCCCCTTCCCAGCCTGAGGAAGGCCAGCAGCTCTGTCCCACAGCCCATCTCCCAGCAGGCAGGGTGGCGTGGACTCATACCCCCAGGCGGGGGCCCTCACTGTGTCCATTCGGTGTGCAGTGACTGTCCATGAGCATAGGCTCCTTCCTAGGAAGTGGACACTCAGTCCTGGGCACTGGGCATGGGGTCCCTCCAGGAAGTGACAGAGCAGCATCCAAATGGCATGCTTCCGGGATTGTCCTGCCCTGCAGAGTGACCTGGGCCAGCTTGAGGGAGCCTGCAGATGTCAGGAATGGGAGCCTTGTGCTCAATAGAGCAGTATTAAACATCTAATTCTATAAACCTCCAACTGAGTAAATCATATTAAAACCAAAAGTAGCAAGTGCCTGACACTCATCACTTCCTAATGGCTTTCTATGGGTTACTGTTGGATGCTGGTTATTTATGTTGTGTCTTAGCAGGGAGCTATAGCAGTGTGTGCCCTGAACTCTGTGTTCAGTGATGTCACACCAGGAGCTGGACATAGGCCTCGTGGGAGTGTTTGGCTGTCAGACACTTACCAGCACGCCATGCCTGCAAAGCAGGTTGAGCAGGTGCTGTCTCGCTGACCACTGAGAACACATCTGTCCCAAGGGCTGTGATTCCTGGGATGTGCAGGAACCAGCCTTGGCTTTCTTTTTCAAGCTGGCTACTGCAACACAAGTCCACCTGTTATTGGGGCTCTGTTGGTGAGTGCCCGATGGAGGGCATGGTCCAGGCTGGAGCCCAGCCCCTGCTCCCATCTGCCTTACTTCCCGAGTCAGTGAGAGTTATGGTGCCATCACAGAGGCTTACATTTGCCCTATGGAATACCCCACAGCATCACTCACTTGCAGAGAAAATATTTTTACTGTTAGCAAAAATTTCCCATAGTATGTCACGAAAATGATCTTCTGATGAGTGATTTTGAATTTCTCCTCTTATGCAGTAATTCAATGTTTTAGAAATGAAGTCTCTAAGTTGTGTGTCTCAGGCTGCCCTTTGAGTCATGTGGTTACAGATGTCCAAGCGCTGGAGGTCTTACCATCTGATCGGGGCACCTGCCCTCCTGAGAGTTGGCTGGCAGAGTAGTTTTCCAGCTGCTCCTGGAGAGGGGCGTAAGAAGAGAACTTAATATCTCTTTCCTGCTTGTCTTCCATTAAGGAGCCAGGGAAGATCCAAGATGAATAGGAAATCACATTTCCCAT
This sequence comes from Murina feae, assembly GCA_004026665.1. Taxonomy (NCBI): domain Eukaryota; kingdom Metazoa; phylum Chordata; class Mammalia; order Chiroptera; family Vespertilionidae; genus Murina; species Murina feae. The sequence continues at coordinate 7,930 of PVJC01000973.1, read as the reverse complement.
GCTCATAGAGCAGCATCGAGCTGCGTCCAGCCCAGAGCGACCTCCAATGTGCCAGACGCTGCTGACCTGGGTGGTGGGATTTTGGGTTTCTAGTTTTGCTCTCACTGAGTTCAATGAGTGTGATCAGCAAACTTTTTATTATGGGGAATTTCAAACTTACAGAGAAAGGACAGTACAGTGAACTCCATTCAACAGTTTCCAACTCACGGCCAGTTTATTTCAATTGTGCCTCCACCCACGCCTCCCACCCCAAAACCACTTAAAGCAGCAACTGGTCTGTGTCATTTACTGATGAGGACTCCAGTATGTCTCTCTCTAAGATTTTTTATTTTTATTTTTTTAAATATATTTTATTGATTTTTTACAGAAAGGAAAGGAGAGGGATAGAGAGTTAGAAACATCGATGAGAGAGAAACATCGATCAGCTGCCTCCAGCACACTCACCACAGCGAGTGAGCCCGAAACCAAGGTACATGCCCCCGACTGGAATCAAACCTGGGACCCTTGAGTCCGCAGGCTGACGCTCTATCCACTGAGCCAAACCGGTCAGGGCGCTCAAAGATTTTTTAAAACAACCTTCTAAGCCCCACCAGTGTGGCTCAGTAGTTGAGCACCAACCTATGAACCAGGAGGTCATAGTTCGATTACCTGTCAAGGTTGCATGCTCAATCCCCAGTGGGGGCATGCAGATGACAGCCAATCGGTGATTATCTCTCATCATTGATGTTTCTATCTCTTTCTCCCTCTCCTTTCCTCTGTGAAATTAATAACAATATATTTTTAAAAAAACCAACCCTCACAGTGTCATTATTACATCTAAGATTAACACTCACATCATAGCATTAAATATCCAGCCAGCATTCAGACCTTCCCAGTTGTCTCATAATTATTTGTATATTGAAATGAAACAGTATTTGGGTAGAAATTAACTTTTTCACAGTGCTATGGAGGTATAAACTGATGTACAGTAAGTAGACCTCACATATTTGAAGTGTGAAGTTTGATGAGTTTTGTGGCGCGTCCACACCTGGGAAGCCATAGTGATCCAGAGAGTGAGTGTGTCCATCGCCTCACAGGTTCCTGGTACCCCGTCACTGCCTCCTTCCAGCCTCATGCCGGGCAGCCACTAGCTTGCTTTCTGTCACTCACTGTCCGTCAGTTTGCATTGTCTAGAGTCCCATGTAAGTGGAACCAAACAGCGCACTCTTCATGGTCTGGTCACCTTCCCTCAGCTTGATTTTGCTTCCGTGTGATCAGAAAACAGAGTCCTTATGGTTCCATCTTTCCAAGTCCATTGGGGCTTGTTTATGGCCCAGAACAGGCCTTTCTCAGAGAGAGGCCTTGGCAGAGCGTGTGGTCTGTAGTTGTTGTCTGGGTTTTAGATCAAGGTGTTGACTGTCTTCTGTGTCTTGGCTGACTGTGCGTACACATACACGCTATGTGCCTGTGCATGTGTGTGCATGTTTCTGTTTTCAGCCACATGCATACGTGTGGTTGTGCCGTCTTCTTGATGAACTGTCATGCCACTACGAATGATCTCTTAGTCTTGCAGGCCTTCGTCTCACTAACGTGGCCACACCAGCCTTCCTTGCCTCCCATGCATGCTGCCTCTTTCCTACCCGTGACTTTGGACTGTCCGTGTCTCTCTGCTGGAGGTCTGCCTCTGACAGGCAGCAGGGCTTCAGTGCTGTGCTCTGCGTGCCGTCACTCCCCGCCTGAGACTGCAGTGTCTAGCCAGCCTTGTCTGGCCCAGCAGAGCTTTCTCTGATGTTGGGAATGTTCCGTTTCTGTGCTGCCCAGCATTGTAGCCACTGGCCACATGTGGCTATTGACCACTTGAAATCCGACTAGTGCTGAATTTTAAACGTCTTTAATTTTAATTAGTTTAAGCAGCCCCCTAGGACCCGAGGCTGCCCTTCTGCACAGTGCAGTCTAGTCCACTGACATTGGAATCTCAGTCTACCACATCGTTGCTGCTCTCTGTTCACACCCTCTGCTTTTGTTCCTTTGTTTCCCCATTCCCCCTTCCTTGTAGATTATTTCCGTTTCTTTGCGTTCCATTTTAATTTTTCTATTGGCTTTTAAAACATTTTTAAGTGGTTGATCTAGATTTATGACATTATACTGCTTCATGTAAATGTAGAAATCTTGAAATCAAATGGCATGTGTATGATGTTGATGTACATTGAAAACCCCAGTAGACAGTATTATGGGTCAGCAAACTACCCTTCACGCCAAGCCAAACCCCACCTGCTGCCTGGTTTGGAATTCTATTGGTGCGTGGCTATGCCCACTCCTGTAGCATCCTCTGGATGCTCGTGTCCACACAGGCAGAGTGGCTCTGTTCCCAAGAAGACATTGTGGCCACAAATCCTAAAACATTGATCTGGCTCATGGAAAGTGTTTGCCCAGGCCTGCTCTCAGATTCCTCATAAAGAGCTGACAGAGATGGCATTTCCTAGGTTTTTGTATACTGAAAACTCTTTTTCTATGACTTTGGTGTTTGAAGGATACTTGGCAGAATAGGTAATCCTTGGCTTATGCTTTATTTCATTGAGATTTTCAAAAAAGGTTCTTCCATTGCTGCCTTGATTTATGTTGTTTTGACAAATCTGGTGCCAGTCTGTTTTTTATTTTATTTTAATGCTAACTGATCTTTGTCCCTGGAGACCTTGAGGATTGTATCCTTATTTTTGAAATCTTGTGATCTGATTGGGATTTGGCTTGGAGCTGATTGTTTTGGGTTAATTTTCTCAGGTGCCCAGTGAGCCCCTTCATTGTGTTAAGTTCAGGTGTGTTTCTTTTTTTCTATTTGGAAAGTTTCCTTGGATTATAATTTTACATATTAGTTCTGGTCCCCTTTTGGTCTGTCTCCAGGGACTTTGATGATAGGAATGTTCTTCTTTGCTCACCTTCGTTTTCATGTCTTTTCTCCCACTTTTTCGCTGTCATCTTTAGTCTCTTGGTTGGTCTTTCTGGCTTCAGTGCCATTGTGAATTTCCCTCTAGTCGATTCTCCTCTGAGCACTTTTTCTCTGTGATGATTTTGTCTTTTTCTTTTGTTTCTTCCCTTGGGTTAATCAGCATTCTTTCTCTCCCAACCAATCCCACTTCCAATTTCTATTTTAGTTTTGAGTTTCTGATTTTGGTTTTTCATTTTCTCAAATGCTGTTTGAATGCATGTAATTCAGTTTGCAATGTAGGCTTGTAATTCCACTCTGTGATTTTTTTTTCTGGGTGGAGCCCTTCCCTTGGTTTATGTGTGTAAATTTTTTCTTATTTTTGCAGCAGCTTTGTAGGGACTTGTTGAATGTCTCTCCCTTCAGCATACTGCTACTAGAATGTTTTATGGGATTCCTGGTTTAACAGTACCCTCTTCTGTCCGTCCAGCTCATCCAGGTGCGCTAGGAGACCTTGATGGTGACATGATGGGCCTCCTCTGGCTTGGGGTCCATTTCCCCCTTTCCATCTCTTCTCCTCTGTGCCCAGTTGCTCATGGCTGCCTCTCCTCCTCTCGTCTCTTTCCTTCCCTAGATCCATGTCTCACACGGGGCCCACACCCTGCATTCTCATCCCTGGGTATGTGTGATGGGCTGACGCTTTTCTGAGTTTTCAGACCCCAGGCTTTCTGGCTACCCTTCTGAGTCAGCCTCAGGGCCTCACGCACGTCTGAATGCCAATGTTGCAAGACGGTAGAGCCATGTAAGGTACTCTTACTACCATGGAAATGACCGCAGGGTCCTTGTGATCTCTCCCGTTGGTTGGTAGACGTGGTGTTGCTCTTCTCAGTCTAGCCAAGGGTGATCAGTCCTGTCCTGTCACAGAACCACTCTGGCCTGCTGGCCCTGGCTGTGCATCTGTTTCCGTCCCGCTGCTCTGCATCCTTCAGTGTTGCCTTCTTTTCTTTCTCTGGGTTTATTTGCTGCTGTCTGTCTGGTGGCAGCTCTGGGTGGGGGTGGCAGGCCAATGGGCTGTGGGCTCTGGAGAGAGTGGGACTTCCCTGTTGGGTGTAGCACGTGGGTGTGGCTTCTCTGAATGTTGCTGGGCATGCTGCCTTGCCTTCCTCTGCTGCCTGGTGTCCCTGAAACTGGTCCTTGCTGTGAAATCTCTGTGGCCCCCACTTACTGGCCCCTCCTGACTCCCAGATAGCCACCCCCCCTGCACCCTGGAGACTGGGCAAAGCCCTTTGGTGGCTGTTGTGGCAAAGCAACCTCATCACCCTAACAGTGGCCCCATTGGTGACGTTCTGCCCCTGGTGCTCCAGGGCAGGGCTGGCGATTGCCTTGTCTCCTCTGTGAACAGGTGCTGGTCAGTACCTACTCACGTGACCTTTGGTTCACCCAGCTGCTGGGTGAGCCCTCAAGGGGGTCACCCAGAGATGCCCACCATGTCCGCATGGGTCACCCAATCTCCTAGTGTCCTTAGCTGCAGGGGGTCAGACACAGTTTTGTGTTACGACCCAGTGCTTGTCAGAAGCCCCATTGCAGATGTGGGGCCTTTTGTCCCACTAGCCCCCTTCCTCACAGACATGACGGTGCCCGTGCAGCCCTGTGCAACCCCTGGTGGTGTTTAGAAGAAGGGGTCTGTCCAACCAGCGCTGGCAGAGCCAGATACAAACATCGAGGACTCTAGTGGAGAAACATTGGTGACTTTCTTATGAATGGCGTCATCCAGAATAGGAAGCCAATGCTCAAAGCCCAAGCTCTCTGATGGCATGTAGGTTACAATGGTATAGGGCAAAGTCGCAAGACTCCAGGGTTAGGGGTTGGAGTTGTGCTGGGAGCTGATTGGATAGAGGGGGTGATAAATCATCTCTTCAGGTCTTGAGGGAAGCTTGAGGTCACTGTCCCAGTGCCCCAGTGACCCTCTGTTTCATCTCATGGGAAAGTAGCTGGGGGTGTTTCACCTTAAGGCTCAGGAGCTGACACATAACTCAGGTCCAGATGGTACCATTAGCTTGCAGAGGTCCAGACTGTGTGACCAGTACTCAGGTCCAGGCTTCTGTCTTCTGCTGCCTCGGGCATTGCTGATTATTCGGAGGAAAGACTAAGTCTCTGAGAGATGTGTATATTGAGAGAGATGATTTCTAGAGCCAGGATCTAAAACTAAAATTAAAGTCATAGGGACCCTTGGTTTCAATGGCCCTGTCTTATGCTTCCTCCCCAGGTCGTCCACACGCACAAGCCGCACTTCATGGCCTTGCACTGCCAAGAGTTTGGGGGGAAGAACTACGAAGCCTCCATGTCACATGTGGACAAGTTTGTCAAGTAAGTCTGGGCACATGCCATGGCCCTGCTTCCTTCCAGGGCAGGGTGTTGGGGTGCTTTCTATGGAAACGTGGGTGTAGCCTCACCATGGTGAAGCCCTGCGGGTGAGCCAGTTTTCCAAAGAGAAAAGGTGTGTCCCAAGTGCATGACAGCATGCCTCCTGCAAGGGGGAAGCCACAGGGTGACAGGGTGACAGGGTGCCCCCTGGGGCGGGGGGCAGAGGGTGACTGTGATGCCTTGGGCTCTGGACTTTAGCCCTGGGTTCCAGGCAGGGATCCCATCCATGTGTGCCAGAGGTTACACCTTGTGTGATCTGATGGCTGCCGGCCTGCTGCTGCTGAGGATGGACAGACAGGACTGGTCTTCATCTAGCAGCTCACAGCTACATTTGTCCCAGTAAGACGGGGACAGAGCCTGTTGTCTGTGGGAGGAAGGAGCCAGAGGCTGCTATGTGTACACACACCACCCTGTGGCCACATAGAAGAAGGTGCAAGAAGTATGGCCTACCAAAAAAAGATTGCACCATGTTCAAATTTAAAACCTTATCAAAAGGCACTCTAAAAATAAAGTGTTAGCCACATTTGGTGAGAGATATCTGCAACACACTTTCCTGACAGAAATTAGTATTAAATATATAAGGAACCTCTGTGTGTCAGTAAGAAAAACCACCCCTTGGGAAAGCGAGACATTTCACAGAGGTGAGAAAGTGCAGGTGAGCAGCAGGTGCAGCATGTCCAGCAGCTCCAGTGACCGGTCACAATGGCACCTTTTGTCCCTGCCGGCCTGTGCTGCGCAGAGAGGTTTTATACAGATTCCACAAGGCGTGATTTTGCTTTAAATAGTTAACATCACTTACGTTTACCAGTCCACCTGCCGTTTGCAGCACTGTGGAGATCCAGGTTTCTACCTGGTACCATATTCCTTCAGCCTGGGGACTTCCCTGTCACATTTAGCACAAATCCCCCATGAATTCTCTCAGCTTTTGTTTTCTGAGAAAAAGTCTTTGTCTTCATGTTTGAATGACATTTTTGTTGTAAACGGACTCCCAGCCTCTCCCTGTTTCTTTCAGTCCTTTAAGGCTGTTGTCCCCTTGTCCCGGCCTTGCACTGGCCTGAGAGACCTGAGCCTCACCCTCTTCAGCTGCTCCTTACCTTCTAGGGTCCTGTCTTCTAGATGGTTCACAGCAACTTATGTCAGACTTATTCTGATTTTCTCTGCATCTTTCCGGCTTGGGGTTCTTGGAGCTTTTTCAAGCTGTAGATTTATATATATATTTTTAGTTTAATTAATTAATTATTTTAATTTAATTTCTTTATTGTTTAAAATATTACATGAGTCTCCTCTCCCCAGCCACTTACACCCCCCAGCACATGCCCTCACCCCCCTACTATCTGAGTCCATTGGTGATGCTCATATGCATGCATACAAGTCCTTTGGTTGATCTCTTACCCCCTCATCCCCTGCCTTCCCTCATAGATTGGACAGTTTGTTCGATGCTTCTATGTCTCTGGTTCTATTTTTGTTCATCAGTTTATGTTCATTATATTCCACAAATGTGTTACATCATGTGATATTTATCTTTCTCTAACTGGCTTATTTCACTTAGCATAATGCTCTCCAGTTCCATCCATGCTGTTGCAGATAGTAAGAATTCCTTCTTTTTTACAGCAGCATAGTATTCCATTGTGTGTAGATGTGCCACAATTTTCTAATCCACTCATCTGCTGGTGGGCACTCAGGCTGTTTCCAAATCTTAGCTATTGTAAATTGTGCTGCTATGAACATAGCAAGGATGCATATATCCTTTCTGATTGGGATTTCTGTGTTTTTTAAAAATATATTCCTACAAGTGGGATCACTGGGTCAAATGGAAGTTCCGTTTTTAATTTTCTGAGGAAACGCCATACTGTTTTCCACAGTGGCTGCACCAGTCTGCATTCCCACCACCAGCAGTGTAGAAGGGTTCCTTTTTCTGTGCATCCTCGCCAGCACTTGTTTGTTGATTTGTTGATGATAGTCATTCTGACAGGTGGGAGATGGTAACTCGTTGTTTTGATTTGCATCTCTCGGATGATTAGTGACTTTAAGCACGTTTTCATATGTCTCTTGGACTTCTGTATGTCCTCTTTCAAAAAGTGTCCATTTAGATCCTTTGCCCATTTTTTATTGGATTGCTTGTCTTCCTTTGTTAAGTTGTATGAGTTTCCTATAAATTTTAGAGATTAAACCCTTATTGGAGATAACATTGACTGTAGATTTATAACTGTAATCAAACTTGGGGAAAGTGTGTCCATTATTTCCTTAAATGTTTTATTTTATATATATACTAGGGGCCCGGTGCACAAAAATTTGTGCACTCGGGGTGGAGGGAGTCCCTCAGCCCGGCCTGTGCCCTCTCATAGTCTGGGACCCCTCAGTGGATGTCCTATGATGGCCCCAGTCTGCCAGGCGCCTTGTGTGTGTGTGTGTGTGTGTGTGTGTGTGTGTGTGTCACCACTGGGGACCTGCCCCCAGCCGCATCTGAGGCTCGGAGCAGTCCTCCTGTGTGTGTCTACCTGCTGGGGGCCTGCCCCAGGCACACCATGGAGGCTTGGAGCAGGCACCCCCTCTATGTTGATCTCTCAGACTCTTGCCCTCCCCAGCATGTTGTTCTCTTTTTTGAGC